>JANHFM010004142.1:60850-71492 GCA_032468115.1 Grayia smithii
GTTTAGCAGAGTGATGGAGTTCGGGAAAAAACTGTTCTTGTGTCTAGTTGTCTTGGTGTGCAGTGCTCTATAGCGTCTGTATAACTGTTCAACATACCTTCACCATCAGAAGGAACTATGAGAACCTTAAAACAAAGATAGTATCATAGCCATCATTTGTAAAACCATCTCTCCCTGGGGATATCTGCTCAACCACTCCCTGAGGGTTGGATACAATGAGTACGTTCTAGGTCTCTTCTCTTAAATCTGGTAATCAAGCAGGACCTAGAAAGTGCTCTTCTCTATAGCTGCCCCTGCCCAGTGGAACATCCTCCCCCGTGACATCCAGCAGATCCTCTAGACATCCAGCAGAAAACCTGGAAGAGATGGCTCTTTCCACAAGCACTGGGGTGCGATGAGGCTGGAGCCCAGTAAGGTAGAATGCTGATGTACGGGAGAATGTTGAGACGCTGGAAGTTTTTCCTCTGGTTGTTTGCATTTTTTATGTTTTTATTGGTTTTGTGAGCTTTCTGGACTGTTGGTTCATAATGTGGCAGTTATATAAATAATATATTACTGTATTAATATATAATATAATAAACAAACAAACCCTTAGATCAGGGATTGAAAAATTTCAGTCGAGAGTGTAGATATAGCCTACAAGGCAAATATTGACATATTTCCCCTCAAAAGCTTCACTCAGGCTGAATCAGAGATCGAGATATGCACAGGGCAGAACAAGAACGCTGGCTGCAAGCCAGAGGAAGCAAGTCAGGAAGAAATGACACAGAACAAGAACTCTGATTGAGTGGGCTCTCCTCCAGATTGAGTTCACCTGTACTCCAGATGTAAACTTGGGAAGCATCCAGTCATTTTGCTGGATTCAGTTTTTCATCCTTATCCTAGACAATGTGGCATCAGTTTTCAAGGTAGGGTCATAGGTCAGTGCTGAACAAATATTTTACATTCACAGGAACCCAGATTCAAGTCTTGTAATTCCAATTAAAGGAAACCCAAGTATTGGAATTGGCAAGGCTTCTGTTCAGGGTGAAAGAAAACTAATAGCAGCCAATTAAGAGTGGATAATATGGGGCTAAATGAAGCAGTGGTCAGACAGAGCAATAGTCTGATTATGAAAACTGAGTCATATGTACTAATTTGGAAACTTAAGGAAGCAAGAAAGATCTAATCTATCCTCAAGACTTTTTCTGCTCAAAGTTAAAGAACAGGGAAATGACGAGACAGAGAAATGCAAACAATAAAGAAAATCAAAAATAACAAATCTATGTATGTAAATGCAGTTTCATATATTTACACAGTTACTTGTGATTTGATACAAAATCAGAACCTTGGTTTCAGCTGAGGATTTCGCTTCATTTGTCTAACTCAAAGATAAATAGCTCATGGCTCTAGGTCTAATAGTATTTTTTTTAAAAAAAATCAACACTATTCAGAGTGGTTTCAAGCATTCTTTTTTACTAAAATATGGAGAAAGAGTAGAAATTATGTAAGAAATTTGTGAGCACAATGCATCTGCGTCCCTTCTCCCCCTTCCCTGCCCCCATCCAGCTAGATTACCACAGAAATTGATTTCTACAAAATGAGATGTTAAATATCCATCTCTCCCTTGCATTCTTTTCCTCAACATAAATAAGAGGCAGCAAATAAGATGGGAGAAGAGAAATATCAGACCCACTGCAGCCAGGTTCCCTAGTAGCAAGTTCACCCCCATCCCTATCCCTTCACTGAAGAATGACAAGGGGTCCAGAATGGCAGAACAACAGAAATCTCAGCCCCCTCCTCAGTCCTAACAACAGGAGGGAGACAACTGGTTGGATAGTAGAGTGGCAGTGGTATGGCTGGGTATTGGCCAAGCTTGTGGCAGCCAGACGGCTAAAGTGGCCATCAATATATTCTCCACAAGATGGGCAGTGACTCCAAGAAGAGAAGATATGATGACAGAAGAACATGCTGCAAGTAAGAAATAAGGATTTTTTTACAACTATACCTGTAGTAAATGGATCACCAATTTTTTAAAAATTAATAATAGTATAGGGAATATTACAGGCTAAACTATATCTAGCATAAGGAGTTAAGGAACAACATTTGGGGAAACTGGGGAATGCCCCTGCTTAGGGAGCTCCCACTTTCTGCTTTCCTCAGAAAGCGAAAGGATGAAAGCTAAAATAATGAGCCGTGGTGGGCAGTGGTTAGAATGCAGTACTGCAGGCTACTTCTGCTGACTGCCAGCTACCAGCAGTTTGGCAGTTCAAATCTCACCAGGTTCAAGCCTTCCATCCTTCCAAGGTCGGTAAAATGAAGACCCAGATTGTTGGGGGCAATATGCTGACACTGTAAACCGCTTAGAAAGGGCTGTAAAGAACTGTGAAGCGGTATATAAGTCTAAGTGCTATTGCTATGAAAGCTAAAATAAGTTAATTGTGTCAACTGCCTTTACAACAAGTTCCAGCAAGTAACAAAAAAGAAATTAAATATGAAAAAATACATTTAAAACAGTACTCAGTTCAAAGATGTCAAGATGGCAGTCTTGACAGAGTCAGGATGGCAGTTGCAACCATGTAATGGCAGTCCCACCCCTTAGGTAGGACTAAGCCATGTAATGGCAGTCCCACCCCAAGGCAGACAGAGTTGACTTTTATGACAACGTCCGCAAAATAAAACTGAGAAAACTACACGGTTATCATCACTGTCATACTTCAAGAGAAATAAATAATACCAAATAAAAGTTCTGCCTTTAAAGAAACCTTTCAAAACAAATCTTGCTACTAGCAAAAATCTACTCTTCCTCAAGAATATTCAATGATTCTTTGTATAAAAAAAAACATTTACCAACATATTTTATGATATAAGTGCACCAATGTTACTTTTACTTCCATTTTTAACTACCTGTGCTTTGATATATCCAGACAATTTCTGGTTTGTCTTTACAAAAGTTTAGGGCAGAGTTAAATTTTGTTTAAGCCAAGATAACTGAGGCTGGTAGGACCTGAAGTTCAAAATACATGGACAGCACTAAATTGCCTATTTCTGCCTTAGGGGAAAAACTAAATTTTAGCATTTTGTTCCTTAATATGGCCTTCCTCTTTAAATCAGCCTTTTTCAAACTGATTTAAATCAGCCTTTCCCAAGCATAAGAGCTGTAACTATTTACCAGCAAAGAGTTGCAATCCAATGCAACTGGAGATCACTAGGTTGGAGAAATGCCCTAAACCACTGTCAAGATTAAATATATGTCTGCATATCCATATAATCAAGATTAATTCACAATAGAAGCAAAAAGTATTATTCCTTCCCAGTTATATCAAAGATTAATATTATGTCCAAACCCAGTCAAGAATGAATGCTGATTGTTCATAAGAAGAGAGTACATACAATCTGTAGCACAGCCAAGGAACTGTCATTTTTTATGAAAAAATAAATATATATCAAATCTAGATGAACTTTGGAGAGACTCTTTTAGAGCTATTTCACACTATTATGGTCCATATTTCCTAAAGAATAGGACTGTCGATCCTTCAAAAATGATTCCAAAATAACACTTCAGATGTTATGCAAGCCCAGGTTTTTTTCTGTCTTTTCAATTGCAACTGCTTTCAGGTTGTTGACTCACCAAAATTAATGTGATTCTTAAAGCTACAAGTTTTTTTAACTTCATGCCAAACCCTAAAAAACTTTATTCAACAAATAGTAGAGAAGTGTTATATGCACACATTTGCACAAGATCCAAAATAATTTTTCTAATCATTTTCAAAATATGCCAAGCCCTAATGCAGAACATAACTGGAGCAAACAGCCATCCATATCCAGCATAATAGGTTGCATTCATTTTGTGTAGTGTTGAAATCGAGAAATGATTGCCAGTATGCAATTAGAAACATTAGATCCACTGCCAATGAGCTGTGCTTTCTTATCTGTGATATAATCTACTGTACATTCATGAATTGAAAGTATAACAATTGGTTTTGAAACCAATTAGTATATAATTCTGTTTTCTTTATCCCTACTTTTTAATCAGTTAATCACAACTTAAGTTCTACAGTGAATCTAGAATTTAATTTATTGTTCCAAACTCAGACTAGAAAGGTTAGACTGTGAAAAGGAAAAAATAATTCTCTCTTATATACACAGAAAATTGTTTATATCTTACCATTTTGATGCCTGTTGAAAATGCCACTGGTTTGATAGGTTTGGGAATCTCCAGTTGCATTTCTAGCTGTGTAGACCGATCTTTATGCTGGGCTAATAACAAAGATGCTGGCAGATGAGAACTTTCCTACAATCAAAATTTAAAATATAGAGTAAAATATTTAAAAGCCATAAACCATCCACCATTACTGTCATGCATTCCTAGAATAACAAATTGCATCTTTCTCAAAAATGGCTTTCTCTGGCCATTTCCAGAAGAACAGCGTTCAATACTCCCAGTTTACCAGAAAATGGCCATTTTTACTAATAGAAGAAAGCTATATTAGACTCATAAATTTAAAAAAAAAACCTTACAAAGATATATTTTTATAGATTCTGCATTAACAAAAATGTAATAAAATGTAATAACCAGAAAGACAAATGTATTAAAATATGAGCATTATTCTAATAATTACATAATCATGTAATTAACATCACTTTCAAAGTCATAATAATTAGAATTAACAATTCTAAAAAGCAGCAGCACAAAAAATCATTTGAGCTGGATCCAAAACTTGCATCCAGTTTCAGACTGGATCTTCACTGGATTTTATCTGAGGCTGTTTGAAAGTTATTTTGGTGAAACCAATCAATGACTTTGTTTAAGTGAAATGACCGACTAAGTAATTTATTAACAATATTTATTGCAAATATCTCAGGTGGGAAATAGCAAAGTCATACTCAAAAAAGAATAAAAATACAACATCTATTTATTAAATCTTCAGTAAGTAATCTTTTGGAGTGTCTATGGAGATTCTCATTCATCCAGGTCATGGTTGTCCCAAAGGTGCTTTTTTCAAGAAGCTTCTTCAGCTCTGACTGGATCCTTCCATTCCCTACCATCCAGAAGGGAAACATCTTCAAAGAAAAACCAGAAAATTCAGTTGCCTCTTGAAAAAAGCATCTTTGGGATAGTCTTTTGGAGGATCTCCTAGAGGAGATCATGATGGTATGATGGGGGAGATCTGTTTGGTCAAAGTTCAGCCAGTAAATAATATATTCTTGGACTTCATCCAGCATTTTGGCTAGTTTTTTGAAGGAACCAACCTTTAAGATAGGAAGTTCTACAATCTCAGTTGAGAGTTGAGTGACTAGCTCCACACTCAGCCTGTTCCACACCCAGCCTGCTTTATAACTAAGAGAGGATTTTACTTTACTTCATTGTAATCTTACACCAGTGTTGGTGAACCTTTTCGGCACCATGTGTCAAAACAGGAGCACGCATGCATGCAGGAAACCGGAAGAGCAGCCGCCCGGTGCGTATACGCATGCGGGAAAGATGAACTTCCGCTTCCCAGTGCACACATGTGCACCGGCCACCTGCTATTCTGGTTTCTGGTATGCATGCACGCGCGAAGACCAGCTGGCGGTGCACAAGCACACCAGAAACCGGAAGATAATCTTCCTGGCATGCACATGCACACCGGGTGGCTGCTCTTCTGGTTTTCAGTGCTCCCACATGCGTGAAGACCATCTGGCCAGCGCACCGGAACCTGGAAGAGCAACGGGTGAAAGCTCACGTACCCGGAGAGATGGCTCTGCATTCTACTTCCGGCACGTGTGCCATAGGTTTGCCATCACTGTCTTACACTATAATTAGTATAGCACAGTCTCTTACCATGTTGGCCCTCCTCAAGGAGGATCCCTATTCCCAGCTAAGTGGAATAATACTGAACAAGATAATATATTTTGCTTTCATGTGGCAAGGGAAGAACATATAGAGGAAGTATTCCTGAATGTAGATGTATCTTACATATAACCAGACTATGAAGGTCAATTCAAAATAGCTCCATCACTAACAGTTTACTTTTTATAATGACTTAAGAGAGGAAAAGGGAGAGAAGGCTTATAGTGAGTCACCAAAATGTTTCCAAGTCAAATTTAAATGCTCTTTTAATTTAGATGAGCTGAACATTGTTTTCTTATAAAGCAATTGGTTTTACTGGAAATCCATTTTGCCAAATGCCTTGCAAAAAAGAGCAGTTATAAATAATCTTTAGAATGTGACCAAAATAGGTAATTGAAAGACATCTGGGTACACATCGTTACTAAACATATCTAAATACATTGTTAATGACTGAAAGGTAAAGTGAAGGGCAGGAGAAAAAAAAAAGGTTCTTGTTTGTGTTATTTTTCTTCCCCTAAGGAAATTACTCTCAATCTTTTTTGTTTAAGGCTCACTTCAAAAGTTAATTATTGTGAAGAATAGCATTTTGAAGAATACTCTTGATTCTAAAATATTCTTAAATATTCTAAAATAGTTGTACTAGTATTAAGGAATTTCAATATTTTCCTCAAGACTCTCATTCAATAATAGTAATTATATATATTTTTTCTGTTCATTCTTGTCCAGTTCTCAGAAAGTGCATGGACAGTCCTGGCAGTTTTCTGGACAAAGTTTTTCAGAAGTGGTTTGCCATTGCCTCCTTCCTAGGGCTAAGAGAAAGTGACTGGCCAAGGTCACCCAGCTGGCTTTGTGCCCAAGGAGGGACTACAATTTATGTTCCCTTGGTTTTTAATCTGGATGCCTTAACTACTACACCAAACTGCCTCATAATGTATAGATATACATATTTTGGTGTTCTTTTGATGTTAAAGTAGAACTACCCATTACATGAAAACAACTAGGCACAAGCACATATTTTATCCCATAACTGACCTATTTGCTGTCTATTATGTGATAAGGTCAAAAGTCATAGTAAGCCAACAATTTTACATTATATGAATAGGAAATTATGTCTCTTCCATCATCTCTCAGGAATTACAGCAAATAGATCAACCAATCCTTTCACATTATTAAATGTGTGATATGCACTGCACAGTTTGTGAAACAAATTAGAATACCAAATGGAAAATATTTTGGAAAAATGCTTCATTTGAAATAGGGGTAAACCCCTGTTCATGTTATTCTAAATATTTTACAGTAAGTGGATTTAGGTTCCAATTCTGTTTCAGTAAGCTGGAATCTGTATTCAATTGCTCCAATTTCTTAAGGAAAAGAGAACCTGAAACTGTAAAAGTAAAATTAAAGTGGAAACATGAAATGTTAGAAGCCTGAACATTGGAAAGCTCAAAATAGTGAAAGGAATTTGACTGCCCATTGTTATCTTAAGCAACAGTTAACTGAAATGGATGGAATTGGACACTATCACTCAGAAAACAAACATTTTACTATTCAGGAACAAAAAATAAAGAAGGAATTATGGTGCTTTCATAGTTAGGAAGGATATAGCAACAGCGATGCTTAGCTACAGTGCAGTAATACCCTCTGGATTTTGTAGGCACTTCTTTAATATACAATTTATGTTCCATTCACTGATGCAGAATAAGAGGTTGACAAGTTTTATGGTCAAGTTTAATCTGAAATTGATGCAATATGCAAGCAGGATGTGCTACTTGTGGTTGGAAACAAGATTAGCAAAATTAGAGAGATTTTTTTTGTAAGAACAAAGTAATAGTGCTGTATGATTTAAGAAATAGAAATAAAGCATGAGAATAGTTTAGTAGTTTCTGCCAATCCAGTGATTTTTTTCATTGCTAACACAGTCTTCAGATAACCAAAACACCACCTATATAAATAGACATCACCAGGTGGAGTACACAGAAATCAAATTGACTATATTATTTACACAAGGAGGTGGAAGAGCTCAGTTATAACAGCAAAGATGTGCCCAGAGGCTAACTGCAGAACAGACCATAAGCTATTCATAGGCAAGTTCTAAGTTAAGCTAAAGTCGAAGAAAAAAATCAACTACCTTCCATGATATTTGAGCTTATGTCCACCATATTCAAAGAAAACTTCAGGAAACACTTTAAAGTATTGAAACTAATTCATAGGAAAGCAGAGAAAACGCTGAATGAAATTTTATTTGGTTTTTGCTAGCCTGGGTGATATTATTATGCTGTCCTTGCAACAAACAGCAAACAACCTGGTCAGCTTCAACACATTATCGCAGCCTGATTCAGCATGAGCAGCTGATTAGCGGTTGGATCGGCCTCCCAGAATATCGCCAATCAGTTGTTTCACAGCCCATTGCCGCCTCTGCACATCACGTTTTTGGCCTCCACGTGTCGTATTTTCGGCCTCTGCACACTCCATTTTAGACCCATTCCAGGCTGCCGGGATCACCACAGCACATTGCCACCAATCGCCGTCTCTGTGCGTCGCGTTTTCAGCCAGTTCCAGGCAGTGAAGATTGGCAGCAGCAATTCCTGCCACCTGGAACTGCAACACATGGAGGTCGAAAATACAACACATGGAGGTCGAAAATGCAACACATGGAGGTCAAAAATGTGACGCATGGAGGCGGAGATCGGTGGCGATGTGCTGCGGCGATCCACGCAGCCTGGAAAAAGAATTAACAGGCATGTTACAGGTACTACAAAATTTGTTCAAATATAAAGCAAAAAATCTTGATTGTAAGATCTATACAGCAATGGAACAGACTACCTATGAAGATTGTGACTTCTTTCCCTAGAAGTTTTCAAAAGGAGGTTGGACAGCCATCTCTGGAGCATGGCTTAATGAGTTTTTCTGTATATTGGAAAATAGGTCAAATTAAGAGGTAGCTGCAGATTGCACAGTGCAAATGAACAATCCTCATCCATTACAACAATTGTACTATTCCCCCTTTTTTATTATCAGTTACTAAACATTTCTTGGAACACTTAGTCTCAATTCAAAATGATTGTTGTGTATCTAGTTCTCCTACAAAAGCTAATGGAATTTACTTATGACTTGATGATTTCAGCAGATAATGTGGAGTGGGCATTTGATAAAAATAGAAAACATCATGATGCTAGTCAATGATAGGTTCTCCTAGATATTATATCAAAGAAAGGAAAAGCAGAACATGACTGCCATTTTCCTCAGCCTTCATACATATAGTTTGACTCTATTTTCTCTATTCTGCAAGCAAAAATTCAAAAGCATTTGTAGTTTTGTATATAACTACTTGAGATGTTAAATGTTGGAATAGCCTATTTTTGTTTGCTTTTTCACATTCTTTCACGTTGAAGCTGATTTGGAAATATTTAATATAAAAAAAGGACTGAAGAGGGATGAGAAATGAGGTTGAGAAGAAATGTATCCTCCATTTACTTCTTTTAAAGGCTAGGCCCAGCATGCAATTTCCCCTTCCTTACTTCCAATGGGCTTGCTTAAGTTAAAGAGAAACATTTCCCCTTAGAGCTTTGAAACTGCTATTTATAAGAATTCAGCTCTAGATACAGGTCCATCAACTTTGAAGCCAAACAACTCCAACTTCTCGAACTCCTCCTTCTCCTCCCTGCTGTAGCTAACAAAAGAAGCAATCAGCAAACTACTTGGCTCCCCTCTGTGTATTTTTCCATGCTAACTGGCTGGTGAGTTGTCTTTCCAAGGATGCTCTCTGCTGCCAGATTACTTACCAACCCTGCCAATTTTGAGATAAGGGTAATAACTTAGGCTTCCTGAATAGTTTTTGTAGATGTAGTTGGCTTCTGCCTTATTCTCCCACCTTTCAATCTCTCTCTCTCTCTCAACTAATTATGAAGAGAGAAAAGGCAGAAGCACCAGTTCTCAGAAAAAAATCCAATATTCTGCTCTAGCTCATTCAACCAGTATAGAGTAAAAATACTAATATTCAACTCCCTATATAGTCCTGAAATCTCACTTTTTGTTAATCTGTTAATCTATTTCATAGGACTGTCTAAGAAATAAAAGATCACAGGTGTTGCTTGAATTTCATAAGCAAAGAGCTGCAATGATTGCAAAAAGTAAAAGGGTAATAAAGGAAACTCTGAGTATTATTCTTTGGTGGCAGGAAAAAAAGAATAAACCACACAAAAGAGAAACATACTGAGTCCATTTCAGAAGTCAGTAATAAGTAGTTGCTTATTAAACCTGTCTCTTTTTACTTACCAACTTATCCAGAAGTTCCTGTTTATTCTTCCTCTTCAACATCTGTTGCATTTGTTCCTCCTTTTGTATAAGAAACCGCCTCTGTTCATTCTCCTGCCGTTCAACCTCCAGTGCCTCTTCCAGCTCCTCTTGTTCTCGAGACTAAGCAGAACCACAATAATTAATACTTCTGAGCTGAAACTTGTTGAAGGTGCAGGACTAGGGCAATAGAAAACCCAAAAAAGCAGCTAGTATCTACACTTAGGAAAAGTCGACTATGGACATCAAGGATATTATAAATTTTTTTGGTATTTTGATCTCATCCTTTCCCATAACGAAATAGCATTAAAAAATAAAAGATAGGGTATAATCCTTCATTTTTCCCTGGAGGTTTATTGAAATGACAATGCAGATATGTTTATCATATATCCCAGTGGTGAAATTTGAACTGGTTTCCTACCGGTTCGCTGGCTGCGCATGTTGCTGCGCACCACACACCACGCACCAAATGAGAGGTGCCCATGCAGGCAGTGCACGCCAAAAGGAGGCATGGGGTAAGTAGAATAGTATGCGGGG
>JANHFM010004143.1:0-15958 GCA_032468115.1 Grayia smithii
AGAAGGGCAGCATAAAAGTCAAATAAATAAATAAATAAATAAATAAATAAATAAATAAATAAATAAATAAATAAATACAATGTTGTTTATCACTGGCAGCTGTTAAATTGGTCCTTATTTGATGCACATTGAACGTTATGTTGCTAAACATCAATTCCTTAATGTCTCTCCCAATTTCTTGCTGTTGCAACGGACGGCTGGCAAAAATGGTCACCAAGGGGTAAGATGTTAAATGACTGTACCTATAAAAATTGAAATTCATTAAGCTCTATGCATTTGATTGATTCCTCTTTGTGCATGTGTACACACGCACACATGCAGAGAAACGGGGGAATACAGTACAGGTAGCCCTCGACTTACGACCACAATTGAGGTCAGAATTCATGTTGCTAAGTGAGAAATTTGTTAAGTGAATCACTGCAGTTTGTTTTTGCCCCATTTTACAAGTTTCATTGCCCCCATTTTACAACTTTCATTGCTACCTTCGTTAAATGAATCATTGCAGTTGTTAAATTCGTAACACATTTGTTAAATTAATCTGGCTTTCCCATTGATTTTGTATGTCAGAAGACCACAAAAAGAGATCACATGACCCCAGCACACTGCAACCGTCATCAATATCAACCAGTTGTCAAGCATTTGTATGTAAACCACATGACTGGGGATGCTGCAACGGTCATAGTGAAAAATGGTCATAAGTCATTTCTTTCAGTGCCATTGTAACTTGGAATGGTCACTAAATGAACTGTTGTAAGGTAAGGACTACCTGTATTGAAAAGGAGAAAAAAGAAAGCAGTTTCGGCTGCAAAACTGATGTAAAAACCTAAAACCTTTTAATTTTTAATTTAAATTTATTTTTTTCTAATTTTCTTCTGCCTTATCATGTTGACCTCCAGCTAATAAAAACATGGTAAAAGGGTTCTAAACTACCCTTCTCAACTTTCTTGCCCTGGATGAGCCTTGAAATAATTTGCAGATCTCAAGGAACTCCTGCTAAAAAAAAAAATCACAATACAATTATATCTAACCTGCACAATCCATGTTTTACAAAGAGCAAAGCAGTCTCAGTCTAGTAGTTAGGTCGTGGCACGTAAAAATCCCCATTACTGCAAGCACTAACCACTGTGTAGTGTGCAAAGTTCAAAAACAGTTACTGTTTTTCAATCACTCTCTCTTGCCAAACCCCTAGTGACACCTATGGAACATCAATTGAAAAAATTCTGCTTTACACTATTGTATATCACTTTTCACGGGGCTATACTTGAAGGTGGTTTGGAAGTTGCACCTAATCCAAAATGGAGCTGCCCACCTGCTGCCCAGCATCAACCAATTCAACAGAATTATCTTATGGGAGCTGCATTAAGTTCCCAATAATTGTCCAAGCTCGTATCAAGGAAGAGTGATGAGCTGGAAAGCCCCAGGTAGCTTTGGCACCTGCTACCTTTTGGAATAGGTAGAATGTTTAGGTAGAATCTACCCAGGAGATGACATCCAGCAGGGAGAGGATGCTTGGGGAGGACTATTCTAAAGATGAGAGATGTAGCAGACCTGGAAAATGATATTCTTGGCATTAGCCTTCTTATTTTAGAACAGTTTGCTCCCTGAGGACATACCGGCCCACCCTTTGACTTATGCCTGGTTCTTTTCCACAGAGCTCTTGGATAAGAAGAGTTTAGATGGCAGTGCAATTTGGGTAAAATTAAGGATTTTTTTTCAGAGATAGTTTTATCACAGGGGTGTCAAACTCAATTTCCTTGAGGGCTGCATCAGGGTTGTGTTTGATTTCGGGGAGGGTGGGATGGGACTGACCAGGGTGGGTGTGGCCAGCTCGATGCCACTCGTGTTGGGTCGGCTCGCAAGCTCTATTTTCAGTTGTGACAGCCTTCTGCAACCCTCTTCCAGCAAAAATGGGGCTCAGGAGGGCCACCTGTGGCCCTTGCGAGCTCTGTTTTCGGCTGCGATGGCCTCCTACAACAATCTTCCAGTGAAAAGGGATCTTGGGAGGGCCGCACGTGGCCCACCCAAGCTCCCTTTTCACTGGCAGGGGATCCATGACCGGTTCCTTCACTGTTTCCAGAGCAGCCCTGGAGGCCAGATCTGGCTCACTGCTCTTGAGTTTGACACCCCTGTGTTAACATGTTGTACAGAATAACAATTTAGAGTTGCACAAATAGGCAGCATACAGTTAGTCTTTGATTTATGACTGGTTGCTTAATGACAAAAGTTCAAAAGAGGCAAGTGGTTGCAACTGGCTCACATTGATGACTTGTTGCAGTGTCCTATAGGCCCACGACCGTGATTTGTAATGTTTTTGGCCGTTTGTACAATCTGGGAACCAAACTCAGAAGCATTCAAATCCCAAACCTGGACAATGCCATATATGAAGGCTGAACTAGCAATTCTTAAGGCTATTAGGCTTTTAATTGTAGCATCTCACTTTTGAACAGATTCTGTAGATTCAGAAAATATCTAGCCTTTAAAGTAAATAGCAGAAATTCAGACTGAGGTTAGGGCTACAGTGTTCCTATGGGGTGTGTGTGTGTGTGTGTGTGTGTGTTTTCAAGATTTGGTGTCTTCAAGTCAGTCTTGATACCTGGCAACTGTCAGGACAAGTCCCTGCATTTTCCTTGGCAAGTTTTTCTTGGCAATGAGTCCTGTGCCCTTGCCTTTCCCCTGCTGACAGGGAGTAGTCCAAGGTCACTCAGCTGGCACCCACATTTAAGTCAGGACCAGAACTCAATATCTGTTTCTAGTGCTGTTCTTTTAAAGGCTACATTGAACTGGCTCGCAGTGATATTACACCTTGGCTAACTTAATTATTGTTTCTCTATTAAACCAATTTTCCGGCCTTGCATAGCACAGATCATGAACTGAGCAAAGGCGGCTGAGTTTTAACAACAGATTCTGTTGTGAAATACATCGTGTGAACTTTCTCAGAAAAGCCTATATTGAGCTGCAGCCCAGTGACCGTTGTGAAAGATATTTACAGTGCAAGACCTGTGAGCATATGGGACAGAAGCTTTTTATCATTTTAGGAGGTCTGATCACTGCAAGGCAGAAAGAGTACTGTAGAACTCAATCCACAACCTGCACTTTGGCCGTGCGGGAAGAATTATTAAAGGCAGAATGAGACGCGGTTCCTTTAAAACGGAGTAAGAGCCAGAAAAAAAAAAAGCTGGGCAGCGGCTCAATTTTACGGATGCCGGCGAACCAGGTCGGCTGCCAGGCTGTCGCTTTCTGAGAGCAGCTGCAGCAGGAGCGCCAAGAAAGGCTCGCGCCTTTGCAATTAATAACTCCGCGGGGCTGCCGGTTGGAGAGGTAAGTCGCGAAATCGAGATGGAACAAAAGCAACTTCTTCTTCGAAAAAGCAGAAGGGAAATCCTCTTTCTCAATGCTCGCCTTTGCAAATTTGCAAACGTGCTGCTTTAGTTCTGACAGGCGGGAAACTTCCCTTAGGAACCGGCCTGACTGGTCCGCGGCTTCACTAAGGCTGATTTAATGAAATCAATGATCCGAACGTGGTCTAGACTGCAAGCTAGCTAGCCAGTTTTCGATTTGCGTCTGAGGCGAGAGTACCGGCTGCTGAGTCAGGAGGCATTTTTCAAAGTGACTTTGGAACAAGGATTTTGCAACAGGTTTTCACTCGCAAGATGTTGCAAGGACGTCCCTCCGCGGAACTCGGTCTTCTCAGGAAATGTGAAATGTGCTTTGTTTCGTGATTCTTCGCCAACTAAGCTTTCCTTGGGGAAACGAATGCGATTCGAATCTGGTCATTTATGCTCAATGGCAAGGGGGGGGGGGAAAGGAGGAAATTCTTCCCCCCACCTCAAAAAAAAAATAGGACGTCGTAAATTTGCATAATGTTTGTCTAGAAATGCAAAAAAAGGAAAAAAAAAGGCCGCTGTTCTGTCGTTTAAATAGAACCCACTATCTCTCATCCCTTGCAGCACACTGACAAGATAACATGTAGGCCAGCTCCCTCTGTTATTCATTTGCTAATTGTGGATGGCCAGCTTCACAGTCCTACATTCTCCTGTAGGTCTTTCTTTTGGGTCTTGGCCTGGACAATCTAGTAGCAGACAAGTTGTCAAATAAAGGATCATCTTTATAGAACAGACTACTCTTTTCATTTGATTTTGCCACAAGAAAACCATTTTATTTAGTCAAATGTAATCAATTGTGAACCAGCTTAATTACCACAGCAATTCTAGGTAGCATACAATCTTTTTAATTATGTGCCATAAATTCTTTTTTGACTCCTAGCAACCAGCTACATCATGCATGTTCAACCCGTGGCCCACATGTAGCTCTGGAGAGCTAATAATGTAGCCCCACAAGATCATAAACCTTAAACATTATTGTACACACATGTATTAACTATATTACATGCTTCATATGAAGCTCAGGCAAGCCAAAAGGTTAGACATGGTTGACATAGATTTTTCCTATTATGATTTAACCCTAATCTGTTCTTTCAAGTCTCCCAATGGTGCACACATTGCCATAAACAAAACAAAATACTTTGGCAACCCATGCTGAGAAATCCACAACTAGAAACACTATGCAGACACCCACCAGTTTCAAAAGTGGGATCTCAAATTGCCTCAAGACCTGATGAAGAATCTCCAAGACCTTCTTAAAAGTCATGCGGGCCAGTCACCAAGAAGCCCATCTCGGACATTCCATAAAATGGAATTATTTTAACAATATTATTTGATTTGAGCACACACTTCTACATCTCCAGAATATACACAAACAATTGGAAAAAAGCAATGAAATAAATATCCAAGAAAAAGCCAGTATGCTGTAGTGGCTAAGGCATCCTGTTAGAAACCAAGAGACTGTAAGTTCCTTCTTGAGGCACAAACCTAATTGGGTGACCTTGGGCTAGTCATTCTCTCTCAGCCCTAGGAAGTGGGCAATGGCAAACCACTTAAGAAATCTTGAGAATTGCAAAGACTAATGCAGGCAATTAATCCTAATTTGAAGGCATCTATCTACATAGTTATCCAGGACCCCTTTTTCCCAAAACTTCTCTCCCAGAAAAGCCTGAAGATGATGATTATGTATACTATACATAATACACATTATGTGTATACATAACACAGCATGTGTGTACACAGACACACATACATACACACAGAGTATATGAATGAATTAATATCAAAGGGATTGTTTTCCCTGGAAGTCTTTATGGAATTGTATAACCTTGTCTGGAATGCCCTAATTTTTACTGCTTGCATATATCAGAGTTCATTTGGACATAGCCCCAATATTCAACTTTAAAAATGTCATCTTATTTTGGAATTCTGCCAACCTCGGGCTAAATGATTACCTATAGTATGTGCATCTCCTTTAAACCAATATCCTGATAATATATTAAATGCTACTAAAAATGATTCCTTCTTCAAAGGAAGTTCAGCATAGTTCAATATAATAAGAATAGCATAATTCAGGTAATTTAGTGCTCAAGTAAAAATATTTTTAATGGTATTAAAGACTGGAGTAAGATAGATATTTACTATATTGAACCGGCATTTCTTTTAGTAGGCAGTTAAAGAATAGCATAATTCAAGTAATTTAATGCTCATGTAAAAAAATATTCTTAATGGTATTAAAGACTGGGAGTAAGGTAGATATTTTAACTGCCTAGTAAAAGAAATATTGGTTATACTTGCATGACATACTTATCCATTATTTATTCAGTTAGACCATAAACCAATAAACTAATCACATATGCTGAGATTTGAAATACGCCCATTATTAAGACTTTGGATTGGCAGCAGGGAGTCAGATCCATGTTTTCATTCAAGCAATGATCCTGTGCACAGCTTTAGCCAGTGCATAGGGAGATTACTGTATAGCCAAAATGAATGGTAACTCCCATGTGTGCTGCCTGACCTCAGAAAAGACATTGGATAAGTGCAATAAGTAATATATACCTTGTGAATGTAGCCAGTGGGATGGATGATCAAATGGAGATCCTGTCAATTCCTAACTTCGCTGGGAAAAGATGAGCAGGGCCAATAGCTCTTTCTTGTATAGCAGCTTAAAAGGAAACAAATGGTTTAAAGATCAGAGTTGGCTTAGATTTAATTTTCACATAGTTTATGCCTTGTGCAATAATAATCATGCAATAATCTTAACAACCCAACAATTTACTGCACAGCTCACCTGAGGTTATCAAATCTGTTTTTGGGACAGTGTCTGTTCATGTCTACAGTTTTCTGTTATTTTTAGATACGGAACAAATGAATGCTAGGGTAGCTCCTAAAATAGACACATTACAATTAAACAAAAAGAAGAAACATTGCTTTAGTTCAACCCCCTGTAATTGATAGAGTTCTCCACTGCCCAAATTTAGGATTGTGAGCTCCAGAGTATATGATTGGAATGGTGTATAAATTTTGGGGAAATATAGTTAAGCATGTCTTTAGGCCAAAGTTATTCCACCCCCAGATTATATGTTTAATGTACATACGTAATTGATATACCGCTTTGGGTATGAGGGACAAAATAACAAGTTTTTACAAAGTAATGCAGATTTAACACATTGCTTCTAAGAGGTAAATCCTTCCAAAATTGGGATTTGGAAAAGTTAAATTTAGAGTTACAGCAGTTCAACTCAAGTATTGATCTTCATTGTTGAACATAATTATACAGGGAATCCACAACTGACAACTGCAATTGATCACAATATGTGTATGTTAATTTCCTTCATCAACTGTTCTAGAAAGCTGTTCTTATGATGCAGAGAGAATGACTGGTTCCAAATCAGGCAGTAGTATCACCATGGCTGGGAGTAGATTCAATCCTGGATCTTTTTGGTTCTAATCCAGCAGCATCTTAATCATCATCTTTGGCAAGCCCTGGGGTTCCCAAAAGCCTCTTGGAAATCCAGAAGTCCTGGGATTTCCTGGAGGCCTGCTTTAGAAATATTAACCCATCCTTCCTGACCCTGCTGAACTTTTTCAAAGCAGCTAAGCAAGGCAATATAAAGCCTTTTACGATCTCCTTTCCTGAGGCAAGGAGGGCTTGGGAGGTGAAACCACCGCAGAAGGCTTAAGGGGAAAAAAAAAAAACCCTCCCAGAGCTAAAGAGCCACTTTCCCTAAATGGAAAAGCGCTCTTGACATGCCCCAAAGCAACCCTTTGTTCTCCCCGAGTGCTGGGAGCTGCCCAATAAAATTAACCCTCTAGCGGGGCAGCAGCTGATCAGCCTCGCCTTTCTTTTCTCTTCCTGATTCATACCCGGGAAGGGGGAGACAGGACGCCCCTGGTCTCCGCCCCCACCGGGAGGAAGCGTTTCCAGCTCTCTCTGCGCTCTTGTGCTGTGTGGCGGACAAGGGTGCGGCGAAGGCGGCAGACCTCCCCTTCCGTCCCAGCGCGAAGGCACTCCTTGGCGCTCCTGCCCGCCCGGGGTCACACAGTTCGGGGCTGCTGCTGCCGGCGGTCGGTCGGAGCAGCCTCCCCTCCAATCAGGCCAGGTCGGCGGCAGCACCGGCAGCAGGAGCTGCGGTTCCTGCACGAAC
This sequence comes from Grayia smithii, assembly GCA_032468115.1. Classification (NCBI taxonomy): domain Eukaryota; kingdom Metazoa; phylum Chordata; class Lepidosauria; order Squamata; family Grayiidae; genus Grayia; species Grayia smithii. Next base: position 7,532 of record JANHFM010004143.1, read on the forward strand.
CCAACTTTCCCATTGGGTGCTTGCGAGCCTGCCCGCCCGCCCCCGCCAGCTGCTCGCGCTCCTTGCCTGCTTCGCCGCCGCGCACGATTCGCAGAAGTTTCTCCTTTGTTGGGGAAGTCGCGCGCTGCCCGCCTTTGGCCAGCCGGGATCGGGACGCAAGAGGGAGCAGGACAGGTGGCGGACGTCCGCGCTCGGTTGGCAGCCTGGGTGACACAGGTAATGTGACTCTTCCGCCTCGGGATTTTCTTGCGCTTTCTTTTCTTTGCAGCAAGGCGGCAAAGAACACTGGCCCTCAAGAGAAGGAAGAGGCCAGGTTGTGTGAAAGAGACGGGGTTGGGGGAAGGGGAGAGAGGTAAGATGGTTTTACAAGCTGCGCCGTTGAGGAAAGAGGGAAGGTGGTTCGCTCGGAGTTGAGGCTTACAGAAGCGCGTTGAGAAGCCCGTGGGGGGAAGGGAGGGCAAGGAGGGCTATTGTGCATTGCCAGGTGGTGGGATCTCCCTCAGTTTGCCGTTCAAAAGCTGCCTGGGCTGGAAGCGAAGCTGATTTCCAGGGCACGAATTGGCTCGCTTCCGGGGACTGTGCACATCCGCCCACTTGCAGAGAAGCAGCTTTGGGCTAAAGAGGTGCTCCGGGCGCAAGATTGTAGCCCTGGTAATTCCATTTACTGCTCCGGTGTACCTTGCTGCAGGCTTTCTGTCAACCAAGTAACCGCAACATGTTCTTGGAAGCCAGCTGACAGCGCGGTGTCGAGTCTCACATGGGGTGCCAAGTTTTGTTTGTTTCAGATATGGAGCGAGCGCCCTTTAATAGGCTTATCAGCGGGTACAAAGAGAAATAGTGTAAAAAATCCATCCTTCTGCGCAATAGAAACTGAGGGAAAACACCTCGAGGGTAGCGAGGCTGTCTCTCTCCTCTATTCTGAAGTAAATAACAATACATGTTGCTGTCTGAAGAGTGGCCCCATAAAAACCATTCAACCCAGAGTCTGAAATGATTTCATTGCATCACTGGGCGCAGGCCAAATGAAAGTTAAACATGCTTCACTTTGTTTATTTTTTTACCTACTGCTTTGGAGTGTTTTCAAAGGGTTTTCTCATTTCAACAATTGTCTTAAATATCAACTAAGTCCTGTTCAATTTTTGCTTTTCTCCAGGCATCCCTTGAGATTGTCCTCATTGAGTCTAAGGAGGCGCTCTTTAAACTTTGCACACCATGGCGTATATAAAGCAAGCTGTTATTTGCAACTGGATAGAGTTTAAATTTAAAGTGCTTTCCAAGCTGGCTGTCTTGAATAGTAGTAATGTTTCCTATTATTCAACTGCAGGGATACATTTGATTCTACCTTCAGGAACAGAGCAGTGTTAAGAGAAAGGGATTAGCTTTCAGGAAAAATGATACTAAATATTAAACAAACCTTTGTTTAACTTAACATTAGTTATCTTTGGCCATGGATAGATTAAATTTTTTAGAATTCAGTTCATTTAAATTGTATATATAGGCAGACATACAGGGTATTTCAGATTTAACATTTAGAAATGCAGCCAGCTGCTAAAGAAATGTATCCAGATAGTTTTTGATTTTTCAGAATGCATAAACCAGAGTTGGGAAATCTTTAGTCTGACACATTTTCAGCTTGCCTGTTCTGCATAGCAGTTGGACTTCAAAAATGTTTCTTTTGGTGAAGTAGAAACTTCTTAAAGCCTAGATCAGATCCAAACTCCTTACCACCTTCCCTCCCTTAAATAACCTGTAAAATATATTTGGCTGATACTTTACAAGTTTTTCATTCTGCCTTTCCTAATGCCCATGCTATTTCTTTAGTAGACAACATAAATTTTAAAAAGCACAGTGGAGATCCCAAATTCAGAGGTAAAACCTTGAACCTTGAAGCATAGTTCTTGGCCTGATACCCCATAAAAGGATTTAATTTCAACCAGTATTTGGCCTTCCAAATATGGCCAAAGTATCTTTTAGCCTCTTTCATCACTGACCATGTTGGCTGGGGCTGCTGGGAGTTGTAGTTCAAAAATATTGAATCACAGTACTGTTTGGAATAGAGCCAGTGAAGTGAGTATGGCAAAACTTTTATTTATTTTGTTATAATGTTTTTAAAATGGCTGATTTGTTGAACGACTTACAAACTAAGAAGCTTTGTTTTTTGAAAGGTAAATCTTACCCTGTGTTTCTTTCCAGGACTAAGAGTTATCTAGTCTGTTCAATACAGAAACAAGTCTTTCTGATCCTCATTTCTTTTAGCTACAATAGTAACAAGAATAAATGCCAATTAAACATTCTGTGGGAAAAAAAAGGGGGTTTATCTTCATCTGGAAGCCAACATTGAAAGGGTTTTAGATACACTACTGTAGTTGCCTACCCAAATGTTATTTTTTTGTATTTACAAACAATATTAGCAAATTCTTTAAAAAATACAGACTCCAAAATCTTTCCATATTCTTATTTATTTGTGGCCTGATAGGCACAAATAAGCAGTGCAGTGAATGACATAAATGCTTAACAATCCACTTAAAATATCCTTATAATTCAAGAAGGAAGGAAAAAAACGCACCTGGAAAACAAAAAAAAAACTCAGGGAATATCTACCTAAAGGTGTTTCCTTGCCTTCTTATGGCCACATTTGCAACTCTGATAGCATTCAGTGAAAATAGATCAAGTAGTACAAATGGATCCAAATAATGCAAATAAATCCAAGCAATCTGAAGAAGCTATTTGAATGAGAGCACTGAAATGTTGCAAACCAGAAAAGAAATTCAATTGCCATGACCCAACTTTCAGGCAGCTTTACCTGGATGCCTGAGAATTGTCATCAATTTAAATGCAAATAGTTAACAGAAATGAAGGGATGATGAAACAGCAACCAGAACTTCCCAAACTTTTTCCTTCATTTTACAAAACCATTTATCAGACTCACCCAATGTAAGTAAAACACTTTAAGTCCGTTTAAATGTCCCTGTTTTGTAATTGGGTAATGCCCTTGTGTGTTGTTATTCAAAGAAAGACTTTGAATAACATTTTTATCCAATTTGGGGGTAATTTAGCCAGGATTGGAAAACACTGGGTTAAACTAAAATTTGCAGTAGTGCTAGAAATTGCAGTTGGATCTTCAGGCCAAAGTCCTTTCTGAAGAAGAAAGTCAACGTTGGTAGGCAAAGAGAATGATTGGGAAACTAGTTGGCTTTCTCTACAAAACTCTGCTAGGATTAAATTATATTGGCCTGCTAAATTGTTCAAAAGCAGAAGACAGTTACTGTATATTCTTACTTCTGATGAGGCTAAACCCCTGCCTAATCTTACACTGTGTGTGTGTGTGTGTTGGGTGAAATCCAAATTTTTTCCCTACTGGTTCTGTGGCTGTGGCTTGGTGGGCATGGCAGGGGAAGGATATTGCAAAATCTCCATTCCCACCCCACTCTGGGGCCAGCCAGAGGTGGTATTTGCCGGTTCTCTTAACTACTCAAAATTTCCACTACCGGTTCTCCAGAACCTGTTAGAACCTGTTGGATTTCACCCCTGCTCTGAGGCCAGCGAGAGGTGGTATTTGCCGGTTCTCCGAACTACTCAAAATTTCCACTACTGGTTCTCCAAACTGCTCAAAATTATCTACTACCGGTTCTCCAGAACCTGTCAGAACCTGCTGGATTTCACCCCTGGGTTCACCCTAGAAGGAGATGTTGAGGTGTTCAGGAATCTTCTAGAACTGAACCTCTTTCCTTTTGCAGATAGTCAGAAATGACTTTACAACTTTGGATGATGTTGCATATGTCCTGTTTCAGGATGAGAATCACTGCAGGTGATTCTGCAGCAGAACTGGCTGGGGAATTCTGGGAGTTGAAGTCTACACATCTTCCAGTGGCCAAGGTTGAGAAACACTGTGCTAGATGCTGGACTACACTATTATAGCACATTTAACATGGGATACCTTTAAGCTGATTTGGAAACTTTCAGCTGGCATGCCACTCAAAAAGCCAATGTGGTCAGTGATCAAATTACAGTCATGTTAAAGGCATTGTTCTTGCTGTCCATTTTTTCTCCCCAGGTAAAATAGAAAGTGCAGGTTATTACCTTTAAAAATGGGTTAGATGGGTTCAGTCCAGGTCGCTTGAAATAATGCTTCTTTCTATACAACCCTGGAATTGTTCACAGGGGTCAATTGGCGAGGTTGAACTTTGGCTGTCATAGAATCAGTTGAATGACTTGGGATGAAGCCTGTTTTTTAGCTGCCCTCATTCTTTGCTACATATTTTCTGATGAATTGGGGAACTTCATGGTTATGTTGGCTTTCTTCATATTTGCACCAACAGGCTTTTAGTTAATTGCCATTGTTTCTAACTGCTGTTCTTAACATCTTTCGCTTTTTCTTTTTTTTAACATCTTGTTCAAACCGTCCAAAATGTAGAATGTTTATCTATTAAAATGTCTGAAACTGCCTAGTCATCAGTACAAGAAGTTGTGTGAATGAATAATAAAATAAAGGCAAACTGTTTAAGAAAGGAAATGAAGGGGTGGGTGAAGGGGAAGGGTGGGGAATCCTTTGTGATACGTTTAACACCATGTGGGATGCTTTGCAACCAAGCCAGATGGCTGGCAGTCTATTAAAATGAAATGTACAACTTTATCTAAAAATCTATCAGTGCTACGATTTCTGCATAGCTTTTGGTGTTCTCCATATACACCCTCAAGGTAAAAAATGTCAGTTTTATTAGCCTGGTGTGACTCTTAAAAGCACACCATTCCACTTGCTCTCAATAAAAGTGGACACCCTGTGTCTGGTATTATTTTTAGATAATCATTTAATCTATCCAGATTGACAAATGCCATAAAAAAGTTAATGCTCTGTTAAAATCCTGTTTGGCCATGTCTCAAAGGCTGTTTTCTGTTGTATGTGAGACATCTGGTTTTCCTATATTATTATCATGGTGCTTGGGAATTTTTTAAGAATTTCAGTGGGGTATTTTGGAGCTTGCTGTTGGGAGAAATAGAAAATTGGCTGCTAGTGTTTTGTTTTTATTATTATTATTACTGGTATTGTAAATTGTTTCAACCCTGACTGCCTCAATTCCCAAACTAGAAAAGCTCCATAAAAATAATTTATTTCCTTGGGTTTTAATTGACATATTTTCTTGGGATTTAATTGAAATGTGGGAATCCGAACTGCCAGACTAAAAAGGGATACCCCTCTTCTCATTTTGCTAGCAATTAATGCTTCTTATTTTCCATTAGCTATCAGCTGAGCTTAATTAATTAATATCCTGACTTCAGTATTTTTACAAATAACTCAAGATGGTGAACATATCCCTCACACCTTCCTCCTCCTATTTTCTTCACAACCACCACCCCTGTTTAGAACACTTTTTAAAAACTTTTTGATTGAGTCACTGAATATACAAATATCAGTCATTGTTTAGTGCTACATAATCAAGGACAGTACTGAATAAGCTGGGTGGACAAACACACCTAAGTATTTTGCTATTCAGAATGCACCAGGCAAGGGTTTTCCCCGGACTCTCCAAGCAATTGCACAAATAACTAATTCCTTAGATAAGCATCAAGTGGTTTCTGCTGATATCTCTGCTGTTTGTCAGCTATCTATTTGGTTGCAAAGAGAAAAGCAGGACTGGAAAGACAAACTCTTGAAGGAGAGAAGAGGTTTGATTACCTTGGGTTGAAGGCCAACCAGGATAGAAAAGGATTTCCTTTTGAATGTCAGGCAGTATCAATTTAGGTTAGTCAGAAGTATCTGTGCAGTATCTGTCACATTTTATATAATGTGATTTTGATGATGGCGCTGTTTGCTAACATTGTTCTTTTGCTCATGTAAAATGTACAACAGAGTTTTGCTACTGGATCCTCTCCACTTAAAACCAGTGGTGGAATTCAATTTTTTTTTTATTACCGGTTCTGTGGGTGTGGCTTGGTGGGCGTAGCTTGATGGGCGTGGCAGGTGAAGGGTGTGGCAAAATCCCCATTCCGACTCCACTCTGGGGCCAGCCAGAGGTAGTATTTGTCAGTTCTCCAAACTACTCAAAATTTCCGCTACTGGTTCTCCAGAACCCGTCAGAACCTGCTGAATTTTGTCCCTGCTTAAAGCTCTTTTTAAATAACTATTACTGAGAAATGACAGACTCTAGAAAAATCAGCAGAGAGGATTGCAATGAACCAAGTGCAAGGCTCAGCAAAATGTGTGATCTTAAGGCTTTTTTTTTTCCTACTTGAGAGTTTTTCTTGACTGCTGAGAGTGGTGTAAAACAACACATGTAATAGGAAGAATTTGTGGTATGTGTTGGTCATTAAGGCAGTTTTGACTCCTGGTCGACTGTCCCTATAGTTTTCTTAGCAAGAGTTCAGAAGTGGGTTGCAGATGCTCCGTTAGATTTCTCCCTTCTTGACCACATCACAAATGACACCAGTAGACCAGTGGTGTGTTGCTACCAGTTCGCCCCGGTTCAAGCAAACTGATAGCAAAGGTAAATGAAACCCACCACTGCATTGGACAACATTTTGATGTGGCACCAATTATAGAGAAGATGAGAGAAAGCCGGCTTCACTGGTATGGACATGTCCTAAGAGCAGCACCTTCTACCATTACCAAGACTGCCTACCAATTAGAAGTCAATGGTTGATGACCTTGTGGGCTCCCAAAACTGAGATGTCAAGACACCATCAACAAAGATATGTAAGCCATGGGCCTGCGTCTTGGAGATGCAGCTGACCATGCAAAGTAGCATTCAATGATCCAAAAAGCGGACCCTGCACTTGCGTGAATACACTAGGAAGAATTCAGAAGTAGAACGCTAGTGTAGTGCTCCCCCATAAGGGCCGCTGAAGTCTGAGTTCTCCTGGCCCTTTTTGGTAAGACCACCCGTCCACACTGGTCCCTTGCTTAGGCATCTCTATTGGCCTGGGTCATGTAGTGTCATATGGCGGGGTGATGGTCAGTCTTTTCCCTGCTGGCGCATCAAGTGATGAGATGATATTCATGTGGCTGGTCAGTCCTTCTTCCTTTCTCTCTCTCGCCTCTCTCCCTCTCTTGGATTGCCTGCTGGGCTCTCCTTCCACCACCTCTGCTCCTTCGTGGATTCCTCTGCTTGCCTCACAGAAACCTCTTCTATCTTATCACCACTTTCTCCCTCAGGGTTGCCACACAGAAGCCTCTCCTATCCTGTTCCCTCAGGCTTGGCCCACAAATACCTCTGCTACCTATCCCCTTATTTTCCTCAAGCTTGGCCCACAGAGGCCTCTGCTATCTTATCCCCCTTTTTCCCTTAGGCTTGGCCCACAGATACGTCTGCTATCCTATTCCCTTATCCCTCCTTTTTTTCAGGTCTTACCTCCTCTCTCCTTCTTCCCATTGCTTTCTTTTCTTTTTTGCCAGCCAAGCACCCCTTCCTTTTTTTGCACTCCCTCTGTCTCCTCTTCTTCCTCCCAAACCCTCCATTTATTTATTTATTTATTTTATTTTATTTTATTTTATTTAAATTTGTATGCCGCCCTTCTCCTGAAGGACTCAGGACGGCTCACAAGACAATCAAAAGACAATATAAAATATGAAATTATTCCCTCCTTCCCCCTTGCTACACCTGTCTTCACCTAATTCCTGCCCACCTAGCAGTTCTAAAGCAAACAAATGCAAGTAGATAAATAAGTACAACTTCGGTGAGGAGGAAACAGCACTCCATGATGTCATGCTGGCCACATGGCCATGGAAACCACTTTGGATAATGCAGGCTCAACGCCTTTGAAACAAAGATCCTCACTGCCTCCTATAGTCAGCAATGACTAGTGGAGTAACTAACATCCACAGGGAGTCCTTCCTTTTCCTATAGTAAGGATGGGAATCGTTATTTAATCCAGTTGCATTAAAAATGATGTAGACATTCTTTATTTTCATTTCTCCGGAGTCTGAAATACAGGCGGAATTCAGATACATCTTCTTAGTTTTGCTTATTGTTTGTTTCGAAGGATATTATTTGGATTGTCTGCAAATGCCATGCCAAATATTGATACTCAAGGCTTTCTTTTGACATCATGATGGCATCCTGCTGTTATGGAAGTTTCAGTGTTCTACTAACAGAGTTGTTATTATGCACTAGCATAGCTTTCCATATTATCAAGTCATCATGTTGTCATTCATAGGCACGCTCTGCGTAGGCTTCCAGGATGAAACACAAATCTTCAGTGAAAAAGACCAAAAGAGTAGTCATTGGGTAAAGCTGATAATAAGTTGAGCATCATTCCACAAGAGAAATAGGAGCTTCTCATTTTACTTCTTCCAGCAGAGCTATGATTTGAGGAATGAACTTTTAAAAAATATTTATTTGGGGAGTTCATATTGCTCTTCTTCTTCTTCTTCTTCTTCTTCTTCTTCTTCTTCTTCTTCTTCTTCTTCTTCTTCTTCTTCTTCTTCTTCTT
>JANHFM010004143.1:30185-41643 GCA_032468115.1 Grayia smithii
CTTTTCTTTTCTTGGATTTATCCATGGTTGGCCTACTGGGGGTTGAAAAGCTCAATAAATTGTGTGCTAGTGCGTGTTGCACATTGGCGGTTATGATGCATATTTTGAGTAACAGAGAGCCGCAGCAGAGGGATAAAAGAGCTACATGCGGCTCTAGAGCCGCAGTTTGCTGTCCCCTGGTCTATGCCATTTTACCTGGCATCCTTCCCCAAGCCTAATTTGTATGAGAGATGACAAGGTTTCCACAGTCTGTTCTGCCTTACCAGTGAATGTGTAAACATGGAAATAATGAAATAATGGTCATATCTCCACCTAGTGGTCATATAGCCTTGAGGATTCAGCATTTCTTTTCTCTATTTTGACAGGATGGACAATTCCTATAAGAGATAAAGAAAATGAAACTTTATTGATTTTTTTTAAAAAAACTTCATTTTTGTTAACATGGAGCCATCCTCTGTTAAAGGAAAGAAGGGTGGAATTCCTCAATAAAACAAATGCTTTCAAATAATAGAATAACAGAGTTGGAAAGGACCTCAGAGGTCTTCTAGTCCAACCCTCTGCTTAAGCAGGAAACCCTATACTGTTTCAGACAAATGGTTGTCCAATCTCTTCTTAAAAACCTCCAGTGTTGGAACATTCATAACTCCTGGAGGCAAGTCATTCCACTGATTAATTGTTCTTACTTTTAATACATTTCTCCTTAGTTCTAGGTTGGTTTACTGGATTAGTTTCCATTAGATAAATGAATTAACAGGGGAAAAAATCTAAAGCAAGGAACAAGAGATAATAAGATCATGCTGGTCTTTAGAAACTGCTCTTTCGCCACTCAGCTCAAGAACTAAGCTTATAAAGGAACAATGATTATTGAATGATTCTAAGGCTACATTCATGAACCTAATAAAAATCTATAACAGTTATGGACTTATAATTATGCACTATTTTGTACATAGTCATAAGATGGAAAAGATATATGCACACTAAGAAGAATAAAAGTCTAATGCAGTATCATTATCTATTTCTACAGAAACAACTTTATTATACAATATTAATGAAAATGATTAGGAAAATGATGGAAAATGATGCACCTTTTTCTCCTAGTTCAGATATGACAGTTTTTTACTTTAACTTCTGTCTTTGTCTTTTAAAAATAACATTTTTTTAAATTTATCAAGGAGGGTATGTCCTGAAACAAAGTGTTAAAAATTATACCTGAAAGGTGTCCATTCAACTTCAGATTCAACTTCAGATACAACTTCATCCATTTAGTTTTAGGAATGAAGTGGTCCTTAACTTACAATCTTTTGTTTAGCAACTGCTTAAAGTTACAACGGAATTGAAAAAAGTGACTTAGAACTGGTCCTTGCATTTATGACCATTGCAGCATCCACATTTATCAGCCCCCTTGCTTAGCAATAGAAATTTTGGTCCCAGTTGTGATCATAAGTCAAGGACTGCTTCTAGTGAGTAATGTTATTGCATCACCTGAACAATTTGGCCATTTCTCTTCATTGCTGCTCAGTAGATGGAAGTAATAAATGTTTTGGGATAACAATAAATGGGATTGGATTGTTGCCCCGTGGTGTCAGTGGCCTGCTCCCTCCCCTGCAGGGATACCTGCAGAAGTTTAATTCAGGTGCTTAGAGGTCGTGGTGACAGCCTCATGCTACCATTTGCCCCTTCCTGCAGTGTTAGCACTGACAAGCCGTGGTGCTGGCTTGGCGCTGGGTCTAGCCCTCAGTTACCCAACTAAACCTCGCTCAGTGAGATTACCTTACTCTGGAGGCACGCAGCCAGTCTCCATCACAGGCCTCTTCCTCCTCTCTCAGAGAGGCAAGCCCTTCTGGGGCCACCCTCCAACAAAGAGAAGAGCAGAGCAAAAGGGTCCTCTACTACGCCCAAAGCCTCTCAACAGGCTCCAGCTTCCTCAGCTGCAGAAAAAGATGCACTGAGAAGGCAACGTGCCCTTGAAAAGCAGTTTGCCAGGGCTCAAAGGAAGCTTGAGGCCCATCCTACTACCTCTACTGCTTCAGATCCCAATCTGTTGAGACAGTAGCCCAGATCCACCACAGTGATCCAGCAGGATGGTGGCCTAATATCTCTATGGAGGAGGAGGAAATAAGAGAGCAATCAGTCCACCCAACTCCTGAGCAACCCAGCCACAAACCTGGGATATCTCGGGGCTGTAAACGGTGAAGACCGTCGGCCACCTTTACCCCTACTGCAGCGGGGCTCCGCCCAGAGGAGGAAAATCCTATTCAGCTCTCACAGGCGATGTGCGATATGATTTCTCTCACTATTCAACAGGGCATTGATTCTGCTCTCACACAAAGGGGCATAGGGATTCACTATGTGGGGAGTTGCCCCGAACGGAGGTCCAGCCAAACCAGAGATTATTTGGAGAGAGAGTATTTGGCTGACAACCTGTCAGATTCTCCTTCTCATCGCAGTGATTCATACCTGCTACTCGATGAGGAAATTAATGATCTTCTCCTCTCTGATAATGAGGGACGCATCCCTGATAAACCTCCTGTCACTAGTCTGTTTAGACAAGATTTATTCAAAAACCTGTTGTACAAGGCCAAATGCACAGCCAACATGGGGGCTCATATGAGACAAGCTGAGGGATCCTCAGACCCTCAAGATCTCAACAGATACCTATTCACTGAGCCAGTCACAGAGCAAGAGGACATACCAGTGCCCAAGCTCTTTTTTGACACAATACAGAGGCAGTGGGCCCAGCCTGGGTCCATGTCCTCTCCCAGTGGCATGGATAAAAAGCTGTACACAGTGGAGCAGGAACTCGAGGACCTCCTAGCCTTACCAGCTGTGGATGTTCCTCTAACCAGCCTTGCCACTTCATCGCTCCTACCTTCTGATTCAGCTGAAGGTTTAAGGGCAGAGGATAAAAGAACAGAACTATCAGCTCACAAGACCCATCTTGCCGCTTCCTGGGCCATACGATCTGCCACAGCAGCCTCATTTTTCACCTGGACTTTGCTGATTTGGCTGTGACAAATGCAAGCGAGGATGTCCCTGGATGATGTCTGTCTATATCAGGACATAAATAACCCTATTGCAGCAGCAGAATATTCTGCTGACGCCACCCTCAATTCGGCTAAATTTGCCTCCTGGGCGCTGGCATCTAATGTCACCTCAAGGCTCCTATTATGGATCCGCCACTGGCAGGCGGATGTGGAGACCAAATGGCAGTTGGCGGCAGTTCCATTGAAGGGTTCCTCTCTCTTTGGTGAGGCCTTGGAGCCAGTGCTTGTAGAGGGCAGGGACAAAAAGAAGGCAGGGACAAAAAATTTCGTCCACCCAGAGAAGAACAGAATGCAGGTCTTCTTTTCCCTACCGCCGGCCATTCTTTCGATCACAGGATCAAACATTCCAACCGCCAACCTACCATCAAACCTTTCAGCAGTCTATGGACCGCCTGCATGAAAGATATTCCTCCAGAGATCGCTGCAGGGCCCACTCCAGACACCCCTTTCGGGGTTCTGGCTCATGGCCCTTCCACCAGTCCAAATGACTGGCAAGATTTGGGCCCCATTGGTGGAAGGCTGGCCTCCTTTGCTGACCATTGGCGCCGTACGACCACCAGCGCTTGGGCCTTGCAAACTGTGTCTCTAGGTCCCTAGAGTTCAGTTCAGATCCTCCATGATGATTCATCCAGTTTACAGTATCTCGACTCCACACCAAGAGAGCACTAATGGAAGCCGAAATTCAACATCTACTTTCTATTAGAGCCATAGAACCAGTGCCTCTTCAACATCACGGCTCAGGGTTTTACTCGATTCTCTTCTTGATGCAGAATAAGTCGGGTGACACCAGGGCTATCATTGACTTAAAGCAACTCAATACTCATATCACATACCATTGCTTCAAGATGCACTCTCTCCACAGCATCTTAGGCTGCATCAGACAAGGGGACCTCTTATCATCAATAGACCTGTGGGAGGCCTATCTACACATACCCATCACACCAGCTCACAGACGGTTTCTCTTTTTCTGCTATGTAGGGTCACATTACCAGTACAGGGCTCTGTCCTTCAGACTTTCATCTGCCCTGAGGGCATTCACAAAGATCCTGGAGATGGTGGCAGCTCACCTTCGCACCATCCCAATAAGAATACAATGCTACTTAGACAACATTCTCGTCCAGTCAGCCACCCTTCCACAGGCACTAGCAGACCTCCAGATGACTCTCCAGGCTCTTCGGGACCACGGATTCACCATCAACCTGGAAAAGAGCCAATTACATCCAACACCAGAGTTGATTCATCTCGGCGCAGGATCAACACTCTGTCTTGTCAGGTGTTCCTTTCTCCAGAGCATCTAGACAATATCCGGGACACAATATGTCAGGTCAGAACTCACAAAAGAGTCCCGCTGCTGCTTCTTTCCAAATTGCTGGGCCAGATGATTTCCTGTCTGGCAATCATTCTCTGGGTGGCCCTATGCTCTCGCCTGCTCCAATGGCTGCTCCTGCCCAGCCAGAGAGCAGGGATCAGTAATGCCACAACACGGATCACTGTTCCCTGTGTGGTTCTCAAATCCCTGGCGTGGTGGAGCTCATCAGCACTGGAAAAGGGTTGTGGATTCAAGGAACCCAATCATGTTGTCCTGACCACGGACACCAGCCTCCATGGTTGAGGAGCTCACCTGCAGGACCAAGTAGCTCAGGGACACTGGTCCCAGAAAGATCTCCTCAAAGACATCAACTGGCTGGAACTGAGGGCAGCTCATCTAGCTCTGCGGCATTTTCAATCCAGCCTGAGGGATCAGCACATGCTCCTCCTGACGGACAACGTTACAACCAAAGCACAAGTCAACTGTTAGGTGGGCACACGATCTCACCTTCTCATGAACGAAGCGAGATCACTGGGGCTGTGGGCAGAATGCCATCTGGTCTCCCTTCAGGCAGAGCACATCTCAGGGGTCTCCAACACCCAAGCGGGCTGGCTGAGCAGAGAGACCATAGATCCATCAGAGTGGCAACTCCATCCAGACCTGTTTCGTCAACTGACAGTCAGGTTTGGCAGCCCCAAATAGGTCTCTTTGCCACTCCAAGAAACACTCAACTTCCCTGGTTTTATTCAAGGTACCAGACTCCCTCGGCCGAGGGCACGAACACACTGCATTGTCAATGGCCTCAGGATCTCCTTTATGCTTTTCCTCCAATTCCTCTGATCCCCCGAGTCATTCGGAAGATACTAAAGGAGGGTGCAGAAGTTCTCTTAGTGGCTCCACACTGGCCACGTCAAGCCTGGTTTGTGGACTTGGTGAATCTCTCCGTCGACCATCCGTGGAGAATTCCCCCATACAGAATCTCCCTTCATCAGGGGACCATTGCCCATCCGGAGCCCCAATGGCTGCAGTTGGCCGTTTGGCATGTGAAAGGGAGATCCTAGAGAAGGATCAAATTTCACCTAGAGTCATCAACACCATCTTGGCTTTTCTCCATCCTTCGTTCACCTGTATTTATGATGCCACGTGGCACTCATTTCGCCGTTGGTGCTCCCGCCATGACTTCTTTCTCCTTTCTGCAACAATCCCAAGGGTCTTGGACTTCCTCCAAGAGGGGCTTGACAAGGGGCTACCACCAACACTCTCCACCGCCAGGTCGCTGCCCTAGCAACAGTTTTATCCTCTGACAGAGTGCCTACCCTTTCTCAGCCTTCTCGTATTCGCAGCTTCTTGAAAGGGGCCTCCAACTTGCACCCTCCTCCCATTCACTGATACCCCTCGTGGGATTTGAGCCTTGTCCTCCAGGCCCTGCAACAGGTCCTCCCAGCTGAGGGGACCCTGGACGTCTCAATTACCCACCCTAGGGATAATTAGCTTGGTTATATCCCATTGTTTGGACTCTCTAAACAGTGCACAGGAGAAGGAACATTGGACTTACCTGAACGTTCTTTCTCAGTGCGCTGCATGAGATTCCAAAACCTCCCTATCAGATTTCAGGGTCCAGGGTCCGGGAGGACTGATGTTCCTTACAGGCTTCGTCTTCTCAAGATCCAGGACCACATTAATAAACTGGAGCACCATGGGAAGGAGGAGGCGTGATTAATCAAATTTACTCAGTCTCTGGCCAATAGGAAAGAAGTAACAACCCATTGCTTGGCTTCTCACGCAGTGTACCGAGAAAGAACGTTCAGGTAAGTCCAATGTTCCTTTTAAATGCCATAGCCATCATGGGCATTGTTGAGAATTCTCTGAGTTGAAGTCCGCACACCTGGCAATTGCCAAGGTTGGAAAATACAGATGTTTGGGAAGCTGTCTAAGGCAATCTTCATACTGCCTTAGAGCAGCATGTTTATATTACAGGTAATTCTTGACTTACAACAGTTCACTTAGTGAACTGTTTGAAGTTACAACAGCACTGAGAAAAAGCGATTTATGATCATTTCTCACACTGATGACTATTGCAGCATTCCGATAGTTGCATGATTTTCATTTGGATGTTTGATATCTGACATACATTTATGACAGTTGCAGTGTTCTTGGGTCATGTGATCATCACTTTTTGCAACTTTCTGACAAACAAAGCCAATGGGGAAACCAGGTTCACTTAATAACCATGTTACTAATTTAACAACTGCGGTGATTCACTTAACAAATGTGGCAGGAAAAGTTGTAAAATGAAGCAAAACTCAGTTAACAAATTTCTCACTTAGCAACATAAATTTTGGGCTTAAT
This sequence comes from Grayia smithii, assembly GCA_032468115.1. Lineage (NCBI taxonomy): Eukaryota > Metazoa > Chordata > Lepidosauria > Squamata > Grayiidae > Grayia > Grayia smithii. The sequence continues at coordinate 36,888 of JANHFM010004143.1, forward strand.
TGAACTGTTGTCTTAAATTGAAGACTACCTGTACTTGTAAAGCAAAGGAAAAAGTAAAATATTTCCTAAGTCAAGCTCACCCACTCTTGGATGTGAATTGTTCTTGCTTTCTATTTGGATTCTTTTCAATTTCCCGGTCTTACCAGCCTGAAATTTCTTGGGGTTCTTCAATCCAAAAACTAAGCAAGCCTCAAACTATTTAGATGTTGAGCCCAAAGCCATTGTTTAATCTGCTGACGCTTTAAAAATCCAAGATCCTTTCCTTGTAATTGCAATTACTAATAAAATAAATGTTTCTTTCTCTGGCAGTCTTGTTTTTAATTATTGTATTTGGTACTGGCTTAGAATTATCACTTACCTTTCTTGAGATAATTTCCATTTATAGTTCTATTGCAACTCAACTTAAACTTGGCTTAAAATGTCCTTTCATACAACTCAAATGAAATACTGAATTATAACTTCCTTGTTTTGCAGTGAAATGTGATCGATTGCATCTGGGTTAACAAACCTTCTAAGCTGCTCTGACAACTTGATTGTAGTGTAATTTAAGTATCCTGCATCTTTTCAGCAATAAAATATGAATCCTGTGCACAAAGAAACCAATTCATCAATTTAAATTCCTGAATTCACTACAGGTAGAAAAACCTAATCACAGGGTTCTGTTCCTCCTCATAAATTTGTCCACAATTGAACCTTTGAGATAAAATATAATAATAATGAAACTTAGGATATGAAGAAATTGGTATAAGTATTTTTTTTTACTGAAGGAGTCCATGTTTATCGTTATATTTTAAAACATTTTTTTTAAAAAAATATCTTGCTTCTCAAGCAGTTTTCTCTTCTGTGAAGATCTAGGCCTGTTCAGCTAACTGTGTTAAAAGTCCATGAAACTCTTATGCAACTCTGGATGAAATTCTGTATCTATAAAAAAATAATAATCAGCAAACTTATATAAACACATACCAGTTAGTTTGCTTATCATCTTTCCAAGCAAGGCTTTAATTAGTGGTGAGATATGTGTGTACACACATATACACGTGCACACACATATATTCTGCTTATGTGCCCTAAACATATTACTCTGCTGTTTTTCAATTCCTATAATCACATACCAATCTTACTATGTACCTACAAAATTCCCTTATGTTAAGTCAAATCATCAGGCCTTCTAGCTAAGACTCATAAACAGGAGTGATTTATTGTCTTGGACTACAGAGCTTATATCTGTATTCTAACTTGGAATCTGTATCTGTTTTCCTAACTTAGTGCCTTCCAAACCTGTTGGTTTTTATCTGTGTTGGCTGAAAATTAAGAGAACTAACATCCACACAGCTAGAAGGAATCATATTAGTCAAGGCTACTAATGTTGTGTAGCCATACTGGGAGATGATGGCAAGAATTAAATTTGGGATTTCCTTATTTCTTTTGCATTTTGCAATCATATTGATAATTTGTCTATATTTGTGATAATAAATTACACTGAAGTGAGGGAAATGGACTAGAACCTCTTGTTGTTCAGTAGTAAAACTTTTAGGAAAAGGAAGAAAAGGGCTACTCTATATGGAATACAGGTAGTTTTCGACTTACAACCATAACTGGGCCTGGAATTTCTGTCGTAAGTGGCTGCAGTTATAAGTTGAGTCACACCCAATTTTAGGACAATTTTTACAGACATCATTCATCAAATCAAACAGCCATTAAGCAAATCCAACTTCTGCAATAAGCCTTTTTTTTAAAATCCTAAATTAACAAAAAAAGCCACAAATTGCAATCACTTGACTGCTGAACATGCAACCATCATAAATGTGAGCTGGTTGCCATGAGTCTGAATTGAGATCATGTGAATGCAGATGTGATGCTACAGTGTAAATATCACTTTTTTCATAGTTTTTGTAATTTTAAACAAGTAGTTAAACAAATGGTTGTAAGTCAAGAACTATCTGTACAACAATCCAAGTGAATAGTAGAGATACCCAGCAAAGTGTTACTTTTCTGTGTATTATCACCATCTAGACATTTCCTAGAGTTTTGCAGCCCAGATATAATAGTCCTTGAATAATAGAATAACAGAGTTAGAAGGTACCTTGGAGGTCTTCAAGTCCAAACTCTTGCCCAAGCCATTTCAGACATAGTTGTCCACTTCAGCTGTTCTTCAGCTGAAAAAGCTTCTTGGATGAAAAGCAAAATGTCTTAAAAAAAGAAAAAGCAGTTGCCTCTTGAAAAAGTGCCTTTGGGACAATCATGACCTGGATGACTGAGGATCTCCATGGACATTAGTATGGGAAGCGTCAAAAGATCCATCTGCTAGGTGCTGACTCCTAAGAGTGTTGTGAGAGAACTGTTAGATCTATCTACTTCAGGGGTGTCAAATTCAATGCCCGTGGGGCCATCCTGGTCTACCCAATGCGAAGAGGAAAGATCAAACCAAGGTAACTTCGGCCCGGTGTATCCAATGCGAAGTGAAAATATGCTAGCAATTTGGGGAGTGGAGTCAAGATGGCCATGCCCACCCAGCCTGGCCAGTGGCCCCAACATCAACCACAGCCCTGATGTGGCTGTATTAAAACTGAAATTGAGTTTAGCACCCCTGATCTAGTTCCTCTGCCCTCTGAAGTTGAATCTTAAGCAGGCACCGTCAAATAAATCTTCAGTATTTTCCTATTTCTTCTAATAACATGGAGAGCGAAAGATAGGGTGTGTAGGTATCTCTGTATTTGTATCTATATGTGAAAGTGTGTTAGTGATTGGACAAGGCAGAATGGCAAACTGCTTCCCAAATATTGCCAAGAAAAATGTATGGTTGCTTCCATATTATTATGAAGAGTTGTACTCAGCTGTTTTGACTCAAGTAGAGAAGGGTGTCCATAATATGACCCCCAGTTTTTTAAAACCTGTTCTTCATATAATCTACAACTTTGATGCTCTATCTATAATATGCTTGGATGATGTATGTTTTAAATATACATCATGTTTCCTTGAAGACCCTGGAGCTAGTTTGTCATACAAATGCACTTTGGTGCCGCATTTTGACATTTGTGTTCTTAGAAAACTACTTTCCTCTATCCTACCTCCAGGCTGTTGCATTTCATAGAGATGTAGGAAGCTATAATGGTATCCTGGAGCTTCAAAATTCTCTTTCCCTCCCCCCACCCCTTATAGATGAATATATGGATGAAAAGGATTTTGTTCCCCTGCAAACAGGATAGTGCATGCTGAAAGAACTCGGTTTGTTAATGCTCATAAATCAAAACACCTGCATCTGGAAAGTCAGATTGTTATCTGTAAATGCAAAATCTTTTCAGATGGTTACAGTGACACAGACCTGATGGATATGAAAACAGCAACTCCTCTGCCAAACAAAGCAAAAGGAAAAAAAACACACCCTTCCTGTATACCTACAACTGAGTATCTGTTGCTTCATACAACTAATGCAAACTTATTTCAGGCACTCTTCTCTGGCTGAGGATAAGGATGGGGAAAAAACTTTGCCAGTTCTAGTGTGGATCTGAGGAAATGGACTATTATCTACAGCAGGGTGTGAAACTCAAGGCCCGGGGCTGGATCTGTCCCAGGGGGTGCTTATATCTGGCTCATGGGGCTGCCCTGGAAACAGGAAAGGATCGGCCCACAGTGTCTCTGCCAGCGAAAATGGAGCTTGGGAGCCAGTTTTCGCTGGCAGAGTGCTCGGGCCACCACTGGCACCCGCGACATGAGTGACATTGAACTGGCCACACCCACCCTGGCCCCCCAAGATCAAACACAACCCTGATGGGCCCTCTGAAATCGAATTTGACACCTCATCTACAGGGATTGTTGGGGCAATCAGTGTGTGAGTCTTTAAGGCTCTTGGTTACTTTTCTCTTTAGGTTTATAGAGATACCTTCTTGGAAGCCACTTCAGAAAAAAATACTTATTAAACTCCTGACAACTCTAGTTTTATCAGAAAGCAAAATTATCAAAATAGAGAGATTTTTCTCATTATCTGTCTGCAATTCCATGAAGGTTTTAATTATTAGACCTGTCTTTATAGACCTGTCTTTTCCCTGAATTCCCTAGGTGTGAGACTGTGCTACAACGGAGTCTGGTTTAGTGAAAACCTGGATAAAGAGATGGCTGGACATAACTCTGACACAGAAGAAACATGAGGCACTTCTTTAGGAGGAAGGGATTCATTTTTAATGGAAGATTAAATACAATTCCTGTGGTTTCTGTTGGGATGCTAGCTTTTACATTATAGAGAAGGATAGGAAGTGGGGGAGTTACTGTAAAGCAAAAGTCAGCAATCTTTGGGCCGGAAGCCAATCTGGCTGTCAATGCAGTCTAGGGATTTCTGCTTGTTTTTCCTATCAGGAAATATCCAGCTGCTAGAAGGACATTGTAACTGCTGATTTCCTCTTGCTATTGATGACTTGGAATCAATAATGAGCTTGAAAACTAGTGGCTCACCTGCACTATTGATCTCGGGTGGGGCAGTCAGAAAAATCCTCACTGCCTCCCCTTTTCTCAGAGCACTGAAATCCCAGCAAGGAGGGCAATGGAAGAGTGCAAGAGATGGATTTAGGCAGGGTGGATTTGATGTAAATCAAGTAAATTCAATTCACAATTTAAATCACTAGTAAAAAGGCTTGATTTAAATCAACTCAAATTAAATCATAATTTTTAAAGAGCAACTGTCATGTCACAACAGCTCCTCCTCTGACCTGCTGTTGACTCACCGACAGTCTCTATATTGCAGAATATACAGCCTCCTGCTACA
>JANHFM010004143.1:56344-67777 GCA_032468115.1 Grayia smithii
ATTTATCCTGTAGAATCATAGAGTTACTGTGTGTGTTGAAACATCAGCATTCCTTAAACTATTTATTGCAAAGGGTAATAAGCCCCCCCCCCCCTAAGATCTATTGTATTTTAATTTGGCCTGGGTATCTCTGAGTTAATCAAAGGCATTTTCTTTCCTATTCTGCTCTCTGGTTCTTTTTTTTCCCTTACCAATAATGATTTTAATGACAAAGCTGCTTCTTAATCTGTGGAGTGCTCTGCAACACAAAATCTTTTAGCCCGGCACTCTAGAGGGAGGGGAAAGAATTAGCCATTTTCTATTAATCTGATGAAGAAGTGACTTAGTAGATATCACTCTGATCCAAAAGTATTAAACTGCTTACTAAAATGATGCAGACCATATATGCATCTTTTTCTTTCCAAGAAGCATTTTCCTCTTGTTAATCTGTTCCCTGCAATTTACCCTCCCCATTCTTGGGGTTGGTTTTTTTTTTGGATATTTTCCCCGCCCACCTCACTTTTTGTTTGGAGAGTGGGGAAGTGCACCCACATTTGAAATAAAGACTAAGATTGGAAATTTTGACAGAGGAATAGGATTTGAACTTGCTGCAGACTAGGACTGTTATAACAGCTGACCTGATCCTTCTGCATTTCAAGAGCTATTTATGGTAGATTAGCTGGTATCAAAGCTCCAGTGTTCAGCCCATAAAAGGTTGGTCCTGTGTGAAGCTACCACCCTGCATTTGGCTAAAGTTCGGGAGCCTATAGTTGTCTGTGAAGGAATTCCAATGATGGATAGAAATGCTAAACCAGAGAATTGTTCTATTGAGAGTTTCAGATGCTGGACAACTTTTGAAAGGAAGGTTTTTGCATTAATGTTTTGGCCCAGTCTTTAGTTCTTGGAGTATAACTTTTGCACATGAACTCTATTTGGTGCACACACACTATTGGAAAGCACCTTTCTAAATTCATCTGGCACTGAATCATCTTGGCCACGCACAGATATACTTTCAGAGCCTATATGCTAGTAACTTCTTACGTGATGTGTCACTTAGATTTAAATATTTGCTTTTGAGATAATTTTTTGTTGACACTGCAGCCTCTTCTGAAGATTAGCTTAGTTCACTGGATTTAAATGTTTTAGAATAGTGGGGCTTCTTTTTCTTTTGTGAAAGATTCTTTTTTCTATAATTAAGAAAAATAAGCTAGGGTTATAAAAAAACAAGACCAACAAGACTTTTGAAGTAAGTAATTTCTACTTTCTTGAAATGTTTGGTAGCAAAAGAGTTCAAAGCCAGTTGTTTGAGAATGTTTGAGCTTTGTCAGCTTGTTATGCGAATGAAGTTTTCTTTTTGTCCCGAGTTTGTGCATGTCAGTCATTCAAAATGTTTTGAATCTGTTTTCTTCTTTTTTTGTGTGTATTGGATAAATTTTGTTATGGATGGAATGCCTTTTTTGTGTGAAGTGTGTTACAATTAATGATAAATGTGTTGGCCTTTAAATACCAATGAGATACACAGATTAAATATAGCATGGGGGGTTTAGTATTTATAGTGGAAGATTTGCATGGCCTTCATTAACATGTATATAAGATGAATAAGAACTACCCCCTCTGAACTGTTAGCAGTACACTTTTTATTCTCATTAAATTTAAAGTATGGTATGTTATGCTGAAGTCTTTTTTCTTGTGATTTCTGCGTTGACATAATCTGGTTTAGCATACTATACTGAATTATATTATGTTTAACCATGGCTTGATGAATGAACCATAGTTGGTTGGATTCATTGAGTCACAGCTTCTGAATAATGAATTACTGAATAATTGGCTGGTTTACATAACATATTAAGTCCAAAATCATGATTCAAAGACTATAGTAACTATGCACACATAACATGTTAAGCCCAAATTAAATTGTTTAGAGCAATTGGCAGTGACAATCAGCCATTTGTTCTCCCTTATTTGGCACTTCTGGGAAAGGAAATGAATAAAGTTAAAAAAAAACCACAAAGAACAAGAACAACAGCATTTATTATGGAACATAGCCTTTAATATTCTGTCCTGTTTTATAACCGGGTCATTCATTTCTTAATACAAGACTGGCAGCACACACATATATTCATATAAATACTGCATGATATCCTAACTTAATGTGGTGAATAAAAGTAAACTGTGCTCCAAGATGCCCTAAGTTCAAATCTCCTAGATAGGCTGTTGTAGCACATCTGCCTCCCTCTGTTTATATTTCTATGTTATGATTTAAAAAAAACAAAACTTGTTCTGTCTTGTAGATCTGCTGTAGAGATGTGGAACAATGAGACATTTGAGATACTAAATATATTAGCATGACCAGTAAACCTATTAGCTAAGTGGAAAATGAAATCAGTCCTTTATAAAACACACTTACCAGAAAGGTAGTTATGGTGATAAACTATAAAACAGAATTCCTAAAAAACCAATATTTTGAAGATGAGAACATTGAGACACTATTGTATTCACATAAACTTGTTTTCTTCCAGTAATCTCCAGTAAGCATACCTCTGTGCAGGGTTATATGTGAAGATGGGCCTTTCTATACGTTCCTTAATACTCCAATAGTTGGTGGTCTTTTGCATGCATGCAAAATGAGAAATGCTTCCGTGCAGTGTAAATGGATACTATAGGACATGAGTGTCAAACTCAAGGCCCGTGTGCTGAATCCGGCCTGTGGGGTCCTTAAATCTGGTCCATTGGGCCATCATGGAAACAGTGAACAACCTGCCAGCGGTACCTTTGCCAGCAAAAATGGAGCGCCCCCTGAGCTCCATTTTGGCTGGCAGAGTGCTGGAGGCTATCAAAGTTGAAACAAGTGATGTCACATCCCCTGGCCATGCCCTCAGCACCCACCCCCCGGTCAAAAGCAACCCTTATGCAGCCCTCAATGAAATAGAGTTTGACACCCCTGCTATACAACCAACACAATTAATTAATTAATCAATTAATTAATTCAATTCTGTAGTTGCCTAACTCAACCAAGTGACTCAACTAATTCTAAAACGATAAAACCATTAAAAACATTGAAAGAATAAAAACAAATATACATAGTTGCAAATAATAGTAAAACCATGTAACAGAGCCCTTAACACCTTCTGAGACCCAGGTACATAGCTTGCTCAGTCCCTTCCATCTGGCCTTGTTCAGGTATAGCTAATCAGGTATAGACAGGAATTGCCCTAAGGGGTTTTCATGCTGCTGTCCATACAGGAGAAAAAAGCCATCTAGATTTTACTTTTAAAACACTCTGATTGTAAACTAATTATAGCTAAAAGTTTTTTTTCCATCTCTTCTATATCCAAGAGTGCTCTTCTGTTTCAATTGGCAACATGTTATACTGAATTTTTATAGTAACTGTCTGAATACAGCCATCTCTTTTTTCTTCTGATCTATCTCCCCCAATATTTCCCTTACTGCTAACATTTTAATACAGATAGTTTTTGACCTACAACCACAATTGAGGCCAAAATTTCTGTTGCTAAGCAAGATAATTGTTAAGTAAATTTTGCTCTATTTTATGACTTTTCTTGCTACAGTTGTTAAGTGAATCACTGCAGTTGTTAAGTTAGTAACACAGCTGTTACTTTCCCATTGACTTGGTTGTCAGAAGGTCGCAAAAGAGGATCACATAACTCTAGAAAACTGCAACTGTCATAAGTACATGCCAATTCCCAAATGCCCAAATTTTGTTCACATAACCATGGGAATGCGGCAAGGGCCTTAAGCGTGAACAATAGTCATAAGTCATTTTTTCCAATTCCATTGTTACTTAAGACAATCACTAAATGAATGGTTATAAGTTGAGGATTACTTGTATAGTTCTTTTATGCCTTGTTTTAAAAGCTACAATACTATTCCCATCTTGATTTATTCTATTTAGATAATTATATTACTCTCTTGAAACCAGAAAGGGAAAAAAGGCTCACTAACAGCTAACAATCACAACATTAATTCATGTATAAAGCCTCATTGGATGAACTAAGAAATTAAGCTGAACCAAAAGGTCAGAGTTAAAAAGCTTATTAAGAAAAATAGCAGAAAAAAGGAGATCAGGAAAAAAATTCTCAGGGGAAAGAGCTTAAATCAAAGTGCTCTTAAGATCAGAAAGCATGGAGAGATTCTTATGGAAGAAATTTATATCTTAAGCCCAGACATTCTTAAAGCCATCAACAGACTTATGTGTTGTCGGTACCGTATATCTAAGTGGAGAAAGCTAAGACAGCTTCTACAATAGATATACTGCTTTTTTCCTAGGTCGCCCTTTCTTAACATAGCACCTTCATGTTTGTTGAAGTAAAGCTCCCATCAGCCCAAAACAGCACGCCATGCTGTCTCACAAAATTAGGATTTGTAGCCAAATGCTTATTTAGAGTTTCCTAAATACAAACCATTCTTATGTCAAATGCAGATGTTTTGAATTGTGGTGGATTCCAGATATCTAGTCTTTCCATTGCCAAGTCTTTCAAATTTCACGTTTCAGTGGATCAGAGACTGAATGACTGATTTTGACTAATAATGATAGCGAAACGCTACAGGTAGATGCTGCTGTACCCTTGGAATGTGGCATAAGCAGTAAGAATATGCTCTTCCTGACACTCAAGGGAACAGAAATATCTCAAGCCATTTTCTGTCACTGTCTAATAATCCAGTGCCTTGTATCCTCTATCAGTTTCACACCGATAAAGGAATCTTTTAGTCACTATGGTGGCACATGCCAGAACCTGTGCGCTATAAGTAGTTAAGATGTTGTCTTCACACTGGACAGACCCAGGTTTAGATCTCCAGGTCTGTCTAATCCTAAATCAGTACCTTAATTGGTGATGCTATGCAAGTTCATTCTTAGCAAAACCTGTCTACAGGATTGTTATTGTGAGGAAGTGTAGAGCATAAGGAAAATGACCTTGATGAATTTCCATTGCCAAAGCAACAAGCAACACCCAGATCATGTTTGGAAATCCTCCATAATTCACTGAAATATAAGAATAAAGAAAAAGAACAGAAAACCAGAGTTTCAAGATTCTGTTTTTATAGCCAATTGCAATAAAGATTTTAGCATTTTTTTGTGGAGTTGATTTCTTGGTCTGATCCACTAGTGGGGCCAACAGTAAGAAGGGAGAGCTCCTAGAAGAAAGTCAGAATACAAATCTAAGATGTAAATATAAATAAATACATCCTTCTCACCTTGCCACTTTCCTCAGTAGGCAGGATCATGGAGGCAAGTGTCAAATGTCCATTCCAATTGTTGTGTCCGGTGCTCAGTAAAAGAGAGGATTTTGGATTGCAGCTGTTTCTTTAGTGACAATTGCTACTTGCAAACAGAAGTTCCATGTTGCCTGAGCCTTAATAGGGTAATCAGTCAACAACTTCATGTCAATCTTTGCCATTAAAGAATGGATAAGACTGTTATTGAATACTGTTCTTCTAGGGGAAATGACAGGTTCAAACAATCATTGCAACTGATGATACATAATTAGCTTTCCCAAAGCAAAATAATTTGAAATTAAACTGAAAAGAAATTAATTTGCTTCATAAAGTGGGAAAATATATTTAAAGCAAATCGAATAAACATGAGTAACATTCCCTTTCTGAATAGCACTGATGTGGTTTCATGTGTTAAAGCATATTTATAGAAAAGGATTATTCTTGGGACAAGAAGATTCAACAATATTTGAAGGGCTCTTTTTGATATACAAGTTGGTTGAAGGGACATATCATCAGAATATTTTATTGTTAACTGTATGCTGCACCTGTAATCCAGATGTTACATACCAGAAAAAAAAAGCACTAGGACATTCTGTTCCATATCACAGAACAGTAAGCACGAGGAGCACGCAAATAAAACATCTGCTGTTTTCTTTGCAGAAGAAGAAGCTGATTATTCAGTACTCCAGAGCACTGTTTCTCAACCTCAACACCTGGGAATTCTGGGAGTTGAAGTCCAAAATTGTTAAGGTTGTAAAGTTGTTAAGGTTGAAACATGATCTAGGGAGCAGTCAGGCACAAAAGACCAGGTCCACACGTGAAGGTTCAATTAAGTTGTTTATTGCTAAAAGCCTATGCACAAGAATCTTTTCAATTAATATAGGTAGTCCTCGACTTACGACCTCAATTGAGCCCAAAATTTCTGTTGCCAAGTGAGACAGTTGTTAACCGAATCATGAAGTTGTTAATTAGTAACAGGGTTATTAAGTGAATCTGGCTTCCCCATTGACTTTGCTTGTCAGAAAAGTGCAAAACCTGATCACATGACTCTGGAACATTGCAACCATCATAAATATGAGTCAGTTGCCAGCATCTGAATCTTGATCATGTAACCATGGGAGTGCCAGAATGGTTTTAAGGGTGAAAAATAGTCATAAGTCACTTTTTTCAATGATGTTGTAACTTTGAACAGTCACTAAATGAACTATTGTAACTCCTTCTATCCTTTTCATCAAGGTTAGGATTCCAGATAGGAAAGTTATAATATATAATAATAAACTAAATAAGGAATATTGCTATGTTCTGCAGTACTTCACAACTGTATCTTACCTTTACCTGATTGGAAAGGCAACCTAAGTGAGCCTTGGCTGCTAGAAGCTAGTATTGCTGGGAACTAAGCTGATTTACTCGTTCTCCCACCAGAATTTGGCCAACAAATATTTGCTCACCTGTTTTTCACATGTGATGAAATACAGTGGGAATGTCTACTTTGGTTTGTTACTGGAGAATGGATAATATTTGATCATCAGTGATTTAATAAGCAATATTATAGGTTACTTGGCTGTGGTGGCTGAAGAATATTAAGAACTGAAGATGGACCCATTTTGAAAGTTTGGAAGGTCTTTCTAAACATATTTCTAAATCAACATCTTGGTTTATTCTGCATCCAAGAGATGTTTGTCATTAAATATTTGAGACATAGTTTATAAAATAGGTGTTTGCAGTTGTTCCATAATTACACAACATGGATCAAAACTTTAAAAAAGGTCAACACATTTAAATTCTTGCATAGCATGATCCTTCTGATCTATCAATTTTATAATTTATTTAGTTTTGCTGAGAGGGATTATTCTCCCGAAACTAGAACTAAAGAGCATAAGCATTTATTTCACTTTTTTTTCTAATGTGCTGTTAATGCTTGCTTATTTTGTTAATGTTATATGTACAAAATGACTAGTTGCTATTTATTAATTATCATGGAGATAAAGCTTTGATAATGTGTCACTGTAGTGGGATCTCTGACCTCGCATCCTCCAGAAATGTTGTTGGCAATGAAGAAACTTAACCCTAAGTTTCTACATTTCATTTCTTTCAATGAATCTACTCTCTTGTCAGACTGAAGGGTATAATTTCTTCCTTTGACCTGAACTAGTAGGTAAGTCTAAAAAATTAAAATAATTGCCTACATTTGAAAGTTGTAAAAAGAAACTGAACCATGCTTGTATCTGCAACATGAACAGAGAAAATTCATTCTGGTTAAAATATAAAAGTATAACCACAGATTAACTGTATTATTAATATTCTGCTCATAATTACCAACAATAAAAACATTGACTGTATTGCATAAGTTTGGAATATTAGCATTGTTTATATCCCAGTTACAATATTCATATTCATTGTATTGTATAATAATGCAATCCTAAACTAAAATTCAGGAGTTATCTACCATTCTTATATATGCAGAAAACAGTACTGGCATGAAATTTGCTGGCCCTCTCACTAAATCCAATCTTGCTCAGATTGTGTGTGTGCTGACTTGCTGCCAAGTATCCCAATGTTGCCTGTTGATATGCAGTAAGCAAAGATTTCTTTAGTTGTGCCAGCTCGTGGGAAAATCGTCTGCCACCTTTTGCACTACTCTAACAAAAATAGAGTGGGTCAGACTTCAAGACTCAACTGTTCTCTAGACTCTTTCCTGTGCCCTCCTGCCTACACCACACACCCTCATAAACTAAGCTCAACAAAACGACCCAGAGCAGAGTCAGAAGGGAGCTGAGTCACTACAATACTCTTATTTAGGATTTCTTTCCTCCTCTTTTCCCTTTTTTTTTAAATAGGCAAAAGTGCCAATTTCCAGATTCCTCTGTGTTCAGTTTAGGAGAGGGGCAAGAACTATCATGGTACAGTTTTGTATTTCAGCCTTGTGTAAATGGAGATAAAAGTAAAGATAAAAGTTTCCCCTGTCCAGCCATGTCTAATTCTAAGACAATTCTAAGGGTGGTGCTCATCTCCATTTCTTACCCAAAGGAGTCAGCATTGACACTTTCGTGGTCATGTGGCCAGCATAACTATATGCCATGGCACATGGAACGCTGTTACATTTCCACCAAAAGTGATACCTACTTATCTACTAGCATTTGCATGCTTTCAAACTGCTAGGTGGACAGGAGCTGAGGCAGCTAACAGGAGTTCACTCCATTGCATGGTGCTCAGACCTCAACCCCAGGCTATCAACTTTCCAGCTGACAAGCTCAAGGTCTTTAACCACCGAGCCAGAACTATGAAATCTGATATATGACCAATGTAGTACTGCATTGTCCAGTTTCTTAGAGAGACAAACACTGGTTTGGTTGTGGGTGAGGTTGGCTAGGGACAAGAGAGGAGAGGCTGTGCTGTCATCAATCTGAAATAGCCAAATGAGTATTGCTCCTCCCCTACCTCTATCCACTCCCACCCAAATTCCTTTCTAGGGTAATGGGTTGGAAAGTATAATTTGTATTTGTTATTCAGTGGTGTTGGCATAAAGAGGAAAATATTATCTTAATACATGTACTTTTAAAGGACAATTTAAGCCTGTCTCGCTAATGGATTGGAAATCAAAGAAAAACAAGAGGAGGACATAGCCCGGAAGAAAAATATATTGATAAAGTGTTTAATCAAAGTGGGAAAACCCCCAGTGAGAAAGTACTTAGGAGAGAAATATGACATAGTTCATAAAATAGTGGCACCAGGCAGACAGCTGAGTCATAGTTTAAGTCATATGTTGAATTTGAAAGCTACATGGCAGGAAAATTTTCCATTGCCATAGCTGAAGCAAACCACAGACTTGAATCATTTTGCTACAAACTTCATATTCAAAAGGCTTGGCAGCTTTCTATCTTTGTGATAGTTTTAAATTCTAATTAAATAGGAGCTTTACTAAAGAGCCCAGATTGGGCTGATTAAAAGATACTTGTGGTATGGTGCACACTATTCTACATCTGTAGATCACATTCATGGTTAAAAAACAATGTTGTCCATTGCAAACTTTTTTATTGTATGATATGATGGGGAAATTTCTTGGGATCCCTGTTAAGAGCTTACAGATCTTAACAGTGATATCATGGGTACTATTAAAGAAAATAAATCAGTTTAGAAAGTAGAGCAGCTGATGAATGCATGAGGTTTTTTGAAAGTAGAAATGATCTGCTTGCTGCCTGAAGTATTCAACTATGGTGTTAAACATATCTGTGGTACTAAGATGTTGTGATCTACTGAACTTCACAGAATAATGTGTCAGAGACTTAAATAGCTTCTGCAAATGGGCCAGTTCCTGGCATACTTTTAAATGTATGGCAGAGCTGTATGACATGCAAAACAATTGCAGGGATTGGGCATATCTAGTTTAATGGAAAGAATTGGTTGATGATAGCTAAAAACTTCCATGCGAATTGGCAGGAAAAGAGACTGGGAAGAACGGCCCCCCAAATGCTGTTTGTCGACTGAAGTTTGAAAACCTGGAAGAAAGTGAAAAAAAGAAAGAAAGGGGGGGCAGAATGGGGAGAGACATTAGACATATCACCACATTAAGCATCCTGACATCCAGAAGGAGATTAAGCAGGATATTTTTAAGACTCGTATTTCAGTTCAGTTGCTAATTTTAAATTTGTACAAGTGACCTGGAGGGAAGGGCTAGTTATCATCTAATTGTAGATTACAAGACTGAATTATATTTGCAATCATCAAGAGAAATGCATAAAAATGAGAGGTTTGTTTTTTTTTAAATCCTACTTTGCCAGTGAGCTGCAGCTGGAATTATTCTACCAGCAAACTCATATTAAGTATTCTCTTTATTGGGTACTATAAAATGAAAAATTATAAATAAACATAAGCATTTTTCATCCCAGTAGAATAACTCACATGGTAAACAACATAAGAAGGTGTGCATAACTGAGCCCTTCACGTGTAAAAATATGTAAGGATATGATATACTTTACTTCTTAGTTCTTTTGAAAGTGAAGGTTGTGATAACTATCTGGGTCATATGTGACTTGATTCTGTGTGTGCTTTGGTAGTGACCACATGAGATCATATAGCCTGTAGACCAGTGATGGCTAACCTTTCCTGGACTGAGTGCCCAAAGCACGCATGCGTGCACAAATGTGCATGTGCCCAAACCCCCAAAATGCAATGCACATGGCCCACGCTCTTGCATCTGGCCCCATGTGCATATATGTGTCCCCCACACATGCCCTGGGTCCCCCAAAGACAGCTGGCCAGCAGGAAGCGCACGCACATGCACAGAGGAGCTGAACTGGGGTGATGGCTCGCATGCCCACAGGAAGGGTGCTGTGTGCTATCTCTGGCACGCGTGCCATAAATTCACCATCACGGTTGTAGACTGTAACCTGCACACTCTCTTGAAAAGGTTTAGTCAACATTCAAGTCAACATTGGTCTTCCTCACTGAAGGATATTGTTATGAGTGCATGCTGGTCATAATAGATGGGCACTGTAATGATTTGAACTTCATACCATATCTACTATTTAAATTGGGAATAATTTCAAAGTTCATCTAAAGTTTGAAAATTCAAAGACAACAGTTGGGTGATTCTTGTTTGGGTTAAACCAATGAATTGTCTCTCACTTTAAAAAGTTGTGGAAACTGTTCCCAATCTGATGCCTTCTAAAACACAACACCTCCCACATATCTGCCAAAATGGCTAATAGCATCAGGAAGACATAGACATGCCAAAGAGTTGCGTGTCGATTATATTATCAGGTAGTATCAACCTGGCCAATTCAATTCAACAGGATTGACACATTCCTAGTTCTTTTGATTAAACAATGCCGTTTATTAGGATTCCAAAGGCATGCTTTCCATTGGAATAAGGTTCCCCCACCCTAGGAACCTCCACATTTGGAGGGCCTTGAAAACCTGATTCTTTACCCAACTTTTGATGTGGATGGGTATATTCCCCTTCCAAGGAATGGATATGTGTTTTGTTGCTACCATCTTTGTTTTGATTTTCTTCTTGTAGTAGTACTTTATTTTTTTAATCATTTTATAGTTTTCATATTTTCTTGAGAACTGCTCAGAGTTCACATTGAGAGTATGGTGGTGTAAAAATTAAGTACCGTTTCTCCGGAGTATAAGACACACTGGAGTATAAGATGCACCTAGATTTTAGAGGTTGAAAACAAGGAAAAAAGTATTCTGAACCAAATGGTATAGTAAAAT
>JANHFM010004143.1:76265-91796 GCA_032468115.1 Grayia smithii
GGACCGAACTGGGAGCAACCCACCACTGCCCTACATGTATTATCTCAGACTATCTCATTGTGTGACCTCTTGCATTTATACTGTAAGGAGGAGCCTGATCAAAACCAGGTGAAAATATTTTATAGATATAAAATATATATCTTATATAAATATATAGATTTCTAATAATTAAAAAAAATTAAATGATATTTGAGTTTCATATAAGTATTAAAAGGACAGGGTTTGAATAGTGCTCAACTGTCAGGTGGTTAGCTATCATGTTGCTGGTGGGAGCAGAACAGAGTAGAATGGGTTACAGTTTACAACCACAATGGGGAACAGATTTTCCATTGCTAAGGCAGTTTTAAGTGCATTGTGCCCAATTTTATGACCTTTTTGCCACTATTTTAAAGTGAATCACTACTTTTGTTAAGTGTTAGGCGAATCCACTTTCCTCCATTGACTTCAGTTATCAGCAGCTGGGAAGTTCACCCATGGCCATCACATGACTCTGAGATGCTGCATGCTGATTGCTATATAATCAGCATGATATAAATACATCTGATTGCTAAGCGCCCAAATTTTGATCCCACAACTATGTGCATAAATGTGAAGAACAGCTGTAAGTCACCTTTTTCAGTGCCATTGTAACTTTAAACAGTCCTTGAATTAATAGTTAAGTCAAAGGCCATCATATTAAATTTCCTCCTATCACCACCCAACAATCATAATGAACAAGTCTGAGTCTCCAAAGAAGAAAGAAGCAGACTGTAAGGATCAGTGCTGAAAAACGAAATCTGTTCCTATTCTTTAACAATTGCAGGAGGATGTACTGCTGACAAATATAGAAAGCCAAACTGCTTTTGCCATTACTCCATCCTAAATATATTGAGTGTTCTCACTGCTGATCTTGCAGATGGACATTAGTAGTTTTTGGGATGACGACAGCTGGCACAATTAAAATGTCTTTGGGAGCAGTCGTATTCTAGGTAAGCTAATGACAGAATATAGGTCTTATCTGAAAGGCCATGGATTGAAGATGAAATCAGAGCTGAGTTACAGTGGAAGAAGTGGATATTTTAATAAACTTATCTTTCTACAGTAAATGTGATTCGTCTATTTCCTTGGTCCCCATAGGTAAAGGCATCTATACCACCCTTATCCAGATGCCCTTTCATTTAAAAAGGAAGTTAAAGTACTAGTACTAGTACTAGTCCTGCTAAAAAACTTTTGAAAATGACTTAACAATATTCCTTATAGATTTATTCCATATTACATTCGTCTCATAAACTGTTTTGTAAAAGGCCTACTAAAGCAAGTGGGAAACTCTTTGAAGACTTTTCTGCTGTTGATCATAAGATTTTGGGACAGTTTTCATAGCAGATGCAGCATCAATGCTATTTCAGGATTACTTCCATGTTTTTTGCCCTTGATATATTTCAGTTTTCATTTGTACACATACACACAAATACAATGATTGGATCCATTTTGAAATAAATAGCCAATACCTTGCACTTTTTTAACCACTGCACTGTTGGAAAAAAGAAGAGAGAAAATAACTCTTCTGAGGAGAATTTATTCTCCTTTGGGCATTAATGTATTTGCAATCCTGTTTCATCCTTAAACACTTGCCTTGTTTCCCAATATTATTGCACAGTTGCATCTTTCCCCATGACTGCCAGCTCACATTGTTAATCTGAAAATTTTCTGTGACTTGACAGAAAATTGTCTGTGACCGTTGAGAATGAATAGCTGAGCACCCTCTGCCTGCCAAAAGGTAGGATGTCAGTTTCTTGTGAGGTAAACATTGCATGACCTATAAGCCAGCCAGTCAGCTCATACATTGCCTTATTAGGTAAGCAGCTGGGGATTATGTCTGAGGACAGAATTGACTATATGGCAAGCCGAACATCCTTCTGAGAGAGAGGGAGAGGGAAATACGTACAGACCAGCCCCTAAGGGATGTAGTCCAGTCGAAAGACAATCATGGTGCTGATATTTGTTTCTATTTGCATTTTCATTGAACATGGAATTTACACTGTATGCATTATAAACTGTAAGGAAAAGATTCACCCAAATAGCTCATGAATTCAGGATGAATAGAATTGTCAGATGCCTTTTCTTTCACTGTACCTTGAACTAGAAAAGCCTATATTATATACAGTTTTCCATTACTGTACTAGCTTTGCTAACAATATTGATGGATGTATTTTATTCTCTGCTAATTTATAAATATTTACTGATTTAGAGTAAAAAATTTAGCTCATAAATTTAATATTGGAACTTTAAAATAATAGATGTGTGGAAACAAGTATGAAAAACAGGCATTTAGGCTGTGATCAATTATTAAAATCTGATAATTTAAAAAACAAACAAACAAAGGTTCAAAACCAACACAAAAAAGTGACCCAGGATTGCATAACTACAATGGCCCAAGACTAGGCAAAAATAGTAAAAAATTATTGGTGAGAAAGGAATATAATGTGATTTGTCTAGTGTTTTAGAGAATGCCCAGGGTTTAAATTAGTATAAACATGAATTGTTCTATTCCAAGAGTCTGACCAATGGTTGACACTGATACACTGGCACTGATATACAATAGAATTATTAATATAGAATTATAGGCAGAAATTGCTCTTAAATAATATAAATAATTACAATTTGGCTTTTATGTTACTTCCCTTATATGCAAATAATACCTAAGGACATTGTAGGATCCTTAACATGTTGCCTTCTGCCAGGTCTTGATAGCTTACTCTTGTATAAGGTGGCTTAACAGTATCTCCAGGTTTTTGTACAAAGCACATGTTCGATAACTAAATTATGTCTCCCCCTCCCTTTACTTTTTCTCTATCCAAAAAAACCCACCTATTCCTAAAAAATGTTTGGGATTACAGCAAATGAAGATGTCAACCAGTACAAAGGTTTGCTATATTTCTACATTACTATAAGGAGATGAGTATAGAATTGTCTTTAGACTAGGATAAAAATGCAGCAGCTTTGACTCTTCACTCAGTATTGAAAGAAACCATTAGTTTTCTTCTTTTTCCAAAAAAACAAACAAAACAATTTGTTGTTTCAATTAAAAAAAACCATACATATCCTGAGTGGTTTGTCAAATGAATAATTCCTCAGACCCAATGGGTAATACATTAATATCATAATTTCTTTTTAATTCTGAATCCAGAATTATCTAGATTCAAGGTATGATACACACTGAATTCTCAACATTACACTTTGCATAGGCCTAAGTCCTCTGCTGAGTCAGATGTCATTCATATGTTTCTGTGTATACATATGCACACAGATGTATTTTGTTCTTAAAAACAAATGCAATAATTTCATAGCTGGTAAGATCTTCTGTGACTAGTTCAAACTCTAAACTGCCGGAATGAAGCCACCTTCTTGGCTTTGTCATTGGCCAAAAATAAATCATAAAAAAAAACCATAGCTGGTAAGATGAAACTTCAGTATGGACTACAAAGCTTTTAAAATTCATATTTAAAATGCTCCTTTGGCACAGAAAAACCATTGGGATATTTAATGTTGAAGTGTTAGTGAAAGAAATGAATGTGCAAATCATTTGTCCTGTTTAGTTTTTATTATTGTCATGTTTATGGTTTTATTTTATTTTTTTGTTTCCTTAGTGCTTATTTGGAGGCAGGCAGTGGGGGAATACCTTGTAGTCTATTTGAAATAGAGCTGAAATTGGTTCAATGCAGCCAAATACGTTTTACAGCAGGGGTCTAAACCAAAATTCTCCAGCGAGCAAGTTTGGAAACTCCTGGTTTAAAGTAATACCAAATTTTAGCTGTAAATGGATGTGCTCAAACTTTCAACATTCTCTAAGGCAGTCTTGAATTATTGCCTAGCAATAGACCTGAGTGAAGGAAAATAAAATGTATTAAACATGTTTCCCACTAGAGAAATGATCTCATGTCAGGAAACTTTATACCAGAATGAAACTTACATGAATAATATCCAGTAGGAAAACATCATCTTTTGAGGAGTGAAATAAGAAAAAAAATTCTCCATTATACATTTACACACCCAAATATGTGTTACATTTTAAGTGAATTCCTCCCTTTTCCATATTTGATGAATGCTTTAGTTGTGGTGTGACTCACCACAGTTACTACTTGGGATTGGGGCTGAAAAATATCCAACATTTGCTGATTGCCAGCCAGCCAACGCATGCAAAATAAGTAAGGCTTGTTTGTCAGAATACATGTGAATCTAATTTGGAAAAAGGAAAATATGAAAAGCTGTTGCATCTTGCAAATATTATTGTGAGTTTCTAGAAAGCATGTAACTGGACATGTTAATTATTATGGTGGGCTAGATGGATTTTTTGTCCAAGATTATTTATATAATGGGCAATTTCGGCAACATAAGCTTGTGGACATTCTGACAGGTCAGAACAACTCATAACTGACCTGTAGACCATTTATTACCACTTGTAGTAAACTTACCTATTGGAGTCAATTGGCCAATTCAGCAACCCAGGACAAGTCCTCTACAAATGAGTAGAGGAAAAACATATTGCTTTGACTTTTCCCCAGGAATAATGGCCAAGAAACAGAAGAATCTCACCTCAACTCCCAGTTTACGGTGAAATCTTCTAGGATGAAGAAAGAATATAACCGACATAGATTTCTAGGTGTAGTGACTATAGTGCCATTAAAGTCTGAGCTTGTGTTTTCTCAAATCAAATGTTACTCAGTTACCTTCTTAGCTTTTTGGATGTATAATTGTCATTTTAGGATTGCTGATATGTTCGTACTTTCTCTTTTGAAGCATTTATCTTTTCTTTCACGTGGTCCCCCACTTACAACAGTTCAGTTAGTGATTATTCAAAGTTACAACAGCACTTAAAATGTGACTTATGAACATTTTTCATACTTATGATTGTTGCAGCATCCTCATGGTCACGTGATTTACATTCAGATGTTTGACAACTGGTTCATATTTATGACGGTTGCAGGATGCTGTGGTCATGTGATCACCTTTTGCAGCTTTCTGAGAAGCAAAGTCAAGGGGGAACCAGATTCACTTAACAACCATGTTACTAACAATTGCAGTGCTTCACTTAACAAATGTAGCAGAAAAGTCATAAAATGAGACAAAACTCACTTTACAAATTTTTCATTTAGCAACATAAATTTTGGGCTAAATTGTGGTTGCAAGTTGAGGACTACCTGTGTTCATGCAAGTCCTATTTTGTTATGTGTTTTAAATAATTCATAGTTTATTTTGTGGAGTGCCAATTTGTATGTTGGGGGTTGTAATCTGGTAACATGTTTCTCCAAAATGACTAGGAGGCATTAACTGAAGGTGTTCCTGTGTTCCTTCATTTAGGAAAAGGAAATGTGTGTTTTTTCTTTGGAACTTGCTTCGTTAACTCTGGTAGAGGAAAGAAAGAAAATGCTGATACCAAAGACCAGCTGAAGGCAATGACTACTACATCAGACCAGGCTCTTTTGGTAGGGTGGGGCAAGCTGCACGCCAATAGCTGAGATACCTGTTTTTAGGATGCTTCAATCTAAAATGAAGTCAGTATAGATTAGTTCTTACATGCTACTGCGTGCTATTGCAACTTGAGGTACGTAACTCAAACTTTACTGATGTCAAGCAGATGACTCTCAAATTCTTCAGATGCTAAATGCAGCTTCACTTAGATTGAGACATTTTTGAAAATCTCTGTATTAAGTGCACTAAATAGAAAGTTCACTTTATTCCTGCCCTACAAATCATTTTGTGGTTGTTGAGTCAGATATTATACAAGCTTAACGTATTACGTTGATTGGTCACACAGTCCTTCCACAACTGGATTTGGCATTTTTCACCATCTATTGAATCCTTCTTAAGCATCAGGCATTACCGTATTAGTACTGTTGTTTTCAGAAGTGCTACTTGATTTTCTCCTTTTATAGCTTTCAAATGGCCTTGATTTCTATTAATCAATTATCCTTTGTATTCACCCCTGGTAGGAATAACAATTAGTTAAATTTCAAGTTTTGCAAAAGCTGTTGGCTGATAGTAGTAGAACCCATTGTTGTGTTAGTCTCTTCTCTCCTCACTCTTCTGTAGTGACATTATGCCCTAATTTCTACATCTTATGCTGATGGTTGCATGCTAAATCCCCCAAGAAAAGATCAGGTGCTCTAGTTTAAAAGAAAAAAAATCTGCTGTGATATTCTGTGATGTATTAGAACTGGCATGCCCTGCCTTTGCTATGCTTATGTGTCATTGTATAAATAAGCTTTGCTCTTTGGTATGTGCGTGAATCCATTCTATGTGAGTAAAATAATTTTGCTAGCTGCCTTAAGATTTGCATTCCCAGATGGAATTGGATCATGATTTATATGTCTGCATCAGAGAAATAGGTTTGACATCTGTATGAATAAAACTTTTTATATGCTTGCCTAATAATTGCATTACAGTGAGCTGTTTGAAATATTTCCTCATACTTCGACCTATTTTATCTTCTAAAAAACAACTATCAAATTGAAAAGCCGTTTAAGTTAATTCATCTGAAGGGAAGGGGGATATCACTATTTATGCAGCTTTGGACCTCTGAGTATTTATATCATCCAGGTTTGTCACTGGGAAGGCCACTATGGAAAAACTGGCACAAGTGCCTCAATGCTGGGTTCACTGGTAAAGCAAGAGGCTCTAAGTCAATATAACTGAATCAAGTATTTCTAGAATACAATAAGAATAGTTAGCATGAGTTCATTAAGCAAATATAGCTACTGACTTGAAGAACAAGTCTCCACACAGTGGTAGGTAACTATTTTAAGGTCCCTCCTCAAGAAACCTTCCCTGGACCTGGCTGAATTGAAGAACTTTCATCCAGTTTCCAACCTCCCCTTTGTGGGGAAGGTTGTCGAAAAAGTGGTGGCACTCCAGCTCCTGCAGTCCTTGGATAAGACAGATTATCTGGACCCTTTTCACTGCTAGATGATCTCTGGTGTGTCCGGGATAGAGATCATTCCTCTATCTTGGTGCTACTTGACCTCTCGGCGGCTTTCGATACCATCGACCATGGTATCCTTCTGCAGCGGCTAAGAGAGTTGGGAGTAGGGGGCACTGTGTTACGGTGGTTCACCTCTTATCTCTCTGGTCAGTCGCAGTCAGTGTTGGTAGGAGGTCGACCCCACATCCCCTCATCTATCTCAGGGCTTGATCCTCTCTCCCCTCCTATTTAACATCTACATGAAACCACTGGGTGAGATCATCCAACAACATGGGGTGGGATATCATCAATATGCAGATGACACCCAGCTGTATATCTCCACCCCATCTCCGTTCAGTGAAGCAGTGGATGTGATGTGCCGGTGCCTGGAAGCTGTGAGAGTCTGGCTCAGGCTCAGACTCAACCCAGACAAGTCTGAGTGGCTGTGCATACTGCCCCCCCAAGGTCCATGTTAATTTTCCACCATTGGTTCTGGGGGAGGAGAAATTTTTCCCCTCAGAACGGGTTTGCAATTTGGGTGTCCTCCTAGATCCACAACTGAAACTGGAGCAACATCTGTTAGCTGTGGCTAGGGAAACTTTTGCACAGGTTCACCTAGTGCACCAATTGTGACCCTACCTGAACCGGGAGGTTCTCCTCACAGTCACTCATGCCCTTGTCACCTCACGATTGGACTATTGCAACATGCTCTACATGGGCTACCCTTGAAGGGCATTTGGCGACTTCAGTTGGTCCAGAACACAGCCGCGTGAGCCATTGTGGGTGTCCCTAGGTACACCCATGTTTCACCAGTTCTCCGTGAGCTGCACTGGCTTCCTATCAGTCTCCGGGTGCAATTCAAGGTGTTGGTTATTACCTATAAAGCCCTACATGGCTCAGGACCAGGTTATCTCCAAAATTGTCTCCTACCCGCGTCTCCCTGCGACTGGTAAGATCCCACAGGGTCGGTCTCCTCAGGATTCCGTCAGCTAAACAATGTCAGCTGGCGGGCCCACGGGAAAGGGCCTTCTCTGTGGCTGCTCCAACTCTCTGTAACCAACTACCTCCCAAAGTCTGGACTGCCTCCATTCTACTGGCTTTCCGCAAAGCTGTTAAAACTTGGCTTTTCTGGCAGGCATGGGGCCATTGATCTCGCTATTGTGACTTAGTGAGATCCGGCCCCAGACGGGATATGAATGTTCTATGATTTTATTGTTTTAATTTGTTTTAAATTTTTATAATGTTTTTTTTATAATTGTACTGTTGATACATTTGTTGTGAGCCACCCAGAGTCCTCTGGGAGTTGGGCGGCATAAAAGTCTGAAAAATAAAATAAAATAAAATAAATCCAAAACTACTCAGCATGAAAAGATTGCAGTGCTATTTGCTTCAGATAATAAATTCAGTTGTTGATTTACCAGCTTCATGAACTATTTAAAATGAAAGGTTGAATCCTGAGACCATATGGAGAGTTCCAGTGGAACAAAGCAATTCTCTTATTCTCTCCATTTGAACTGCCTGCATATTACCAAAACCTATTCTTAAGTATGAGGAGCAACCCCAAATTATCAGGATGAGGGTGGTTGTATTCTAAATAGGAGCTATCAACATGGAGATACCATGTTTAAGTTTCATTCTTCTACTCATACCATTGGGTCCTACAGAAGAGATATGATTCCCTGGTAAGAGAGAGTGTTTAACCCTGTTCAAAAATGAAATCCCCACATCACTAAGAAACTATCTTTGGACCCAATGTATACATTGGGATTTTTGAGAAATAAGTGCTTGTCAATGTTGTTTACGAGTTGGTCTTTTTGAAAAGCAAATGGACATGCCATAATCAAAGTACTGGAGAAAGCTATTTCCCAGAATGTCCACAGGATTGGATGCTTCACTTGATGTCATGAGTCAAGAATTAAAGGAGCTTGTGTCACAATGGTGAAACATTATTTCTTTATTTAAACAATGTATATACCTGTTCATATAAAATAACACAAAATGGTGGGGAAGCCCCTCTTGTCAAGCCATATATAACTCTGCATTGCCCTATCCATTTCTGAGAAACCCTAAAAGCAGTGGTGGATTGCTACCGGTTCGCCCTGGTTCAGGCAAATCAGTAGCAGCGATGGCGGGAGGCTCTGCCCATCTGCCCAGACGTCATTAAATATGATCTACGCATGCGCAGAAGTGACGCTGCACAAGCAAATTGGAGCAAAGGTCAGTGAAACCCCCCCACCCCTGCCTAAAATGGGATTCAGAAGCATTCTAACACAGGGATGTCAAACTTGATTTCATTGAGGGCTGCATGAGGGTTGTGTTTGACCTCAGGGGGCTGGTATGGGTGTGGTCAGGGTGGGCATGGCCAGCATGATGTCACTTGTGTCAGGAGTGCCTATGGCGACCAGAGCACTCTGCCAGTGAAAACGGGCTCCCGAGCTCTGTTTTTGGCTGCATCGGCCTCCTGCAACCCTCTGCCTGTGAAAATGGAGCTCGGCGGGGGGGGGCACCATGCGCAGCTTTCACAATCCCTGTTTTCAGCTAGGATGGCCTCCTGCAACCCTCTGCCAGTGAAAACAGAGCTTGGGAGGCCCACTCACAGCCCTTGCAAGCTCCTTTTTTCACTGGCAGAGGCACCGCGGGCTGGTCCTTCACTATTTCTAGGGTGGCTCTGTGAGCCAGATCTAAGCATTGTATGGGCCAGATCTGGCCCCTGGCCCCTGAGTTTGACACCTCTGTTCTAACAAATAAAGATGGTACTAGAGGCTGGCTCTTTGCTTTGCAGCATTTCTGGTACCAGGAGAAATAACTTTTAAGAAATTGGTATCAGTGGTGGCTTTCTACCAGTTCGCCCCAGTTTGGGTGAACCGGAAGTGGTGGCGGTGGGAGGCTCCACCCACGCTCCCAGATGTCATTCTGCATGTGCAGAAGTGCCGTGCGAACAAAGCAAGCGCTTGCATGCACGCACTCCTGGTTCCGAACCGGGAGCGAAGGTAAGAGGAACCCACTACTGATTGATATCATGCAGTTTACAATATAACTTACACATTCAAAGAATTTGTGGGAAGGATTAAGGTGAGAGTGCAGGTTCGTTCTCCGAGCTTGTAGATTGATTTCCAAACATTTCGTTACCAGGCTAGGTAATATCTTTAGTGGATAAAGGATTAAGGTTTTTGGCTAATAGTCCTTGTTAGATCATCATCAATGTCCTTGTAGTCATTACCCCGCAGAAACTGGCGGAACCGAATCATGTAGGATTTCCACTTCTGTTTGTCAGGGTTGAATGTGGCTAGTGGTACCTGAGGAGATGCCATCTTCTTGTAGGCTTTGACGAATGTGCAGATGTGGATCCAATTCAAAATGGCGATGTGCCGTGAGGTGCTTGCTGTGGTTCTAGTAGTCCTTCGGCGCCAGTGTTAGATCGGCGCAGGAGAAGAGAAGACGCGACAGCTCTAGTGACTTCAGCACTTTATTAATAGCTCAGAAAAGGAACAGCGGCAGGCGCCTGGAACTTGGTTTATATAGAGCTCCGGCAGCAGAGCTGTCCAATGACAGCTCTTCATATTTCCTGCCGGCTGATCTGCCAATCAGCGGCGGGCATGCAAGGAACTCCTTAAATGGACATAATAGTCCTGCTTCCAATATTCTTTTCCTGCCAATTCCCCCTCCCCCCCAGTCATTTTTAGAGTTCAGTAGACACATCTCTGTACTATTATCAGTATCCCAGTGGAGTAGAGTTACCAATTGCAGGAAGAATTTTCCAACTATATTCATCCAAGCGCATTCAAAAGGTACAGGGTTAGGTTGAGCAGGACAGGACTAACTTTTACAATTCTCTTCTTCTCCAGGAATGTACAGAAAGTTGAGAGGAATGGCTTATGAAGGAGGCTAATAATGTAGAGCCTCTGCGTGCCTAATCCAAGCTGCAGCTAAAGCAAATAATTTAGGCATTCTTTTATCTGCTTTCAGAACCTGTAAAAACATTGTCTTGGATTCAAAACATAATTCAAAGTAAGTAACCTCTTAAATTCAAGCCCTTTGATTAAATGGCTGTAAACATGATTGCCACAGCAACTTCATCAGGATTGTTTTGTCTTACTGCAGTTTTGCAGCATAATTCTTTATAGCAGAACATTGCTTGTTAACTTTCTTGAATTCAAACCATGTTGTAGTAATTTGATTTAGGGAACCAACCCACACAGCTTTCAGGCAATAACTAATTGCAAGATCATTTCAGGACTGGATTCAACTCAAAGAGAAGTTATTTTGCTTTCCAGGAGTCTAGTTTTTCACCCTGGATGTTTCAGCCAGTTTTTGTAATAGATAAAATAGTTCCAGCTTAACCACTGAACAGATTATTCCCGCTTTTTCTGTAATGAACATTATATCCATCTCATATAAACCACATATTTCTATAACCCTTCTTCCTTTTAGTTTGACCCAATTTTTAATTCAATCTTTAATTTAATTTATATGCCACCCATCTAATGAAATGTAACTCTAGGTGCCTTACGTTTATTTAATACAAATGCCATATAAAACATTAAAACAATAAATAGAGATCTGAAATTTAAAATTCAATGAAAATTAAATTGACCAAAATGGAGAGAAAGGCAGCAAAGTGTGCACTGGGAAGAAATAAGGATTAACCATCTCCAGAATGCCACACACCTCTTTGGTGTCCCAGGCCAGGTGGCAGAACAAGAGGTGGGATTCAGCTGGTTTGGACCGGTTCAGACGAACCAGTTATTAATTTTTTGCGCAGTTCAGAGAACCGACAAATCACATCACAGGCTGGCCCTGATTATGAGGGCGAGTTTTTCCAAGGCCACTCCTAGAGGGAGACAGAGATCAGTGCGCCTTACCTCCCTGTGGCTCTAATTGTTAAAACTTTTGGGGGGTTGTGTGCATGGGGTGCTGGGGGAATCAGTGCCTGGAACGAGAGGGGAGCGTGGGCTGACTGGGTGGGGAAGGAGTATTGGACTTCCAGCACTCATGCGGGGAACCCAGATAGCTCTGGAAGATTAGGGAATATCCATCTTACTGTAACCACTGTCAACTCCTTGAAAAAGGACACTAAATTTGCATACTTCCTTTTCTACTCATTTTTGGATCTTGATTGTTAACGATTTTTCAGCTATTAGGAACTTTTGCATTAGTATATATTAGAGCACCATGTGAATTTCCTTCGATTGTCAGTGAAAAAAAAATAAACACAAGGGTAGAGAATTTAGAAAGAAATGGGATAAGCACCAAGATGGTAATTATAACTTTGATTTTGAAAAGCTGTAAACAGACTAAAGGTCCAGATAGATTTGAAATAAGATTTTGGAATGAATTGTAAACATCTTTCCCATGGGAAAATGCTTGAATACTCTTTTTTTTAAAAAGATAGTATGAGCTTTAAGCATTGGAAACTAGAAGGAACCAGAACAAACTAAATATTATAATTAAAGAATAAGAACACTTAAATTTGACTTACTAATACAGAATGAAGCAAAATGTTTTACCACTGGATATTTGAATGATATTTTTGAACAATGAACCCCAAAGTTAATTTTAAGAATGTCTGCCTGTATAAAGAGACTGTGTTCAAAATATATTATAAAAGAGGAGCAAACTATATCTGATAAGATTGAGACTAATCTGGGTTTAAAAATGACCACCTACAGAAATGATATGCAAAAAGATGCTCCACTGGGCATACAAAACAAAACAAAAAAAAGCCAGTGGATGTCTTAATAATTAAATAGGATGTATAAATAACAAAGCAATAGAGCAACCTGAATATTTTCTCATATTTGATTTATAAAAGAGGATTGTTAAAGTTTTGAACAATTTTTTTTTTGGGGGGGCGGAAACAAAAGTTGAATAGAAATCAAGTTGAAGGACCTTATTTGAACTAAAAATCAAATAAAAGAAAGGAGTATAAAATTGGTGTATTTGATCAAAGTTAAACAGAGATATCTTGTTATTGCTGGTAACCCTTAATGGAATTTTGCTGATAAGGACTGAAACAAGAGTTGTTAAGGATTTTTTTTTAGTAGTTAAGATATGGAATATGGGAAAGATTTTTTTTTAAAAGAGAAGGTGACAAGCTTAATTTATACTTGTGATGAAGAGGAAAATCATTTCTTTATATTTCTTTTCTTTTTCTTTACCAAAGTCTTTTTTCTTTCTTTTCTAGTTTTTTCTGCATTTTCTATTTTTCTTGGGGTTTTGGTATTAGTTTTTATCGTGTTAATTGTAAATTGAGTAATTTAATAATAATAAAAAACACCCCAAAGTGAAGTGAACTTAAGTTAACCGCATTCTAGAACAAAACAAGCATACTGTGACCTTTTCAATTAACGGTTATACATTTTAATAAGAGATTCACTCATCAGTTACCACCAAAAACGTTCTTTTCTCTGAGCAGTCAATGACTATTCAACAGAACTGGAAGTGTTCATTATGTAAGCCCAGTTGTTGGATGCCAGGAAGAGTGTCATATTTTGGGGATAGATACGATGTGTCCAGGACTTGTAATGTAGTTTTCTATTTTTACGCAAGTCTCTATTCTGGGAACTAATCTCCCTGATATAAATGACAACAATATCCACAAATGAGCATCTACCCATTAACACACATAGATACTTCATTTTAAAAATAAAAATAAAATGGGAAATAAATAAGTTACTTAGAACAAATTAGAAATACTGCAGTGATGTTTACACACTTGCCCATCCAGAATTTCTATTTTCCTATCTAATATCTAACTTTCTATCCAGAATTTCAGGGTTGGTTTTTTTTTGTTTCTATCTCTAAATGGAATTCTGAGCATCCTATCTGTAATTCTTAGGGCTGAGTGGATGGATTATGAGAATAATTAACATAGCATTCCTGAACTATGATAAAAGGAGCAGCTTCTTTCTTTCCTATATTTGGGTTTCTGCATGAGAGGTCTTTTTAAAAATTGTACATTTCACTGGAATGAATTGATTTATGTATTAAAAAGTTTCTATGAGACTATTTAAGCTAAAAAGGCACCTATTAGAAATCGAAGAGCCCTTTATCTCAGGGTCACCATTTCAAAAAGATAAAATGGAGAAAGAAAAGAAAAATCACTGGCAAGAAAAAAGGGAAACAAGGAACCTTAGTAATTCTTATAGTTTAAAATGCATCAAAGTTCTAATGACCAATGAGAATCAAATGGGCTGCTCATAATTAAAAAATACATCTCAATAAGTATTTGGTACCCATCAAAATGATCAGAATTATTTTGATCTCCCAAAACTAATTAAAAGTGGCTTTTTACATCCACTTAACATCCATTATTTATTTAATTTTAAAATATTCTAGGTTCACACAACATGATGATCTATCCATTAACCATACTATATCAATTCATTCCACATGAAATATGACTGGTTAATCTATGAGTCAGTGAAATTTTCATCCTAGCTGGTGAGGCCATAGCCATCTGGGGCCATATTCTTAGAACCATAGAGTTAGATGACACTTTTGAGGCCACACATTCAATGAACAGAACTCTCTGCTCAGTACAGGAATCCAGACTGAATCATCCCAAATAAATGACTTTTGAGATGTCTCCTGAATATATTCTGAAAAAAGTACCTGGATACTTTTGAGATCATTGATTCCTATGAACTTCTCTTAGTGTTAGAAAGTTTCTCCCCCTCGTCTACAGCTAAAATCTGCCTCGCCAAAATCCATTATTTCAAGTCACTATCGTTTTTGTGACATACTTTCAGGTATTTGTATAGTATTTTCACATCCTTCTCATGTCTCTCTCAAAACTCCTTTAACCTCTCTTTATAGAACTTAATTTCTAGTCTTCTAATAATTTTTCTTGCATTTTCCACAATTGGTTCCATTTTGTCTCAAACCATTCTTAAAGTATGGTTCCTAAATTAGATATATTGAGTGTGAGGGTGGACCAAATATTGTTTTCCATGGTTTGGAAATTTATTTCTGTTGATGCAGCTAAAATTGCATTTCCCTTCATTGCAGCAATATTACACTGCAGATTTATATTATGCAATGAACTGCTGTTACAAAATCTTTTTCATAAATATCAACATAAGTATTCTGCACCATATATCACTTATTTAGTTTTTGCTCTTATCTCTGTTTCATTTCATTTTGTTATTTTCAGCTTATTTGTCCAATTTACCTGTTTGGAATTTTATTTCTATATTTTCTTCCCCCTTACAAAGGCATTTGTTTCCCTAATGTTTCACAGTGTATAAAGTTTAACCAGATTTTCAGTTATCTTACTTAGTTTTATATCATCTGTAAAGCATTACCTATATATCTTTTGAATATTTTATAAATATAAAAATTAAGAGTACAGGGTTATCTAATCCTTGTAATATCCCATGTGATACTTCCCTAATGAGTACCCTTTGAGTATGATTTTTGAGCCAAGTATGTTTCAAGTTAATTTTCATGTCATTCATCTAGATCAGGGGTCTCCACCCTTGGCAATTTTAAGACTTGTGGACTTTAATTCCCAGAGTTCCTCAGCCAGCTTTGCTGGCTGAAGAACTCTGGGAGTTGAAGTCCACAAGTCTTAAAGTTGCCAAGGTTGGAGA
>JANHFM010004143.1:96558-107527 GCA_032468115.1 Grayia smithii
CCTCTGCTGCTTGCAGCAAGGAAATAAAATGCTGGGAGTTTTTTTTTCTTGTGCTAATCTTCAAGCTATGCTGAAAACAAAAATGAAAGTAAAGCAGGCTGTTTGCTGCAAGGAGGGAGGCAGAGGCAGATTTCAGCAAAAAAGCTTCCTCCAGGAAGAAGCTTCAGAAAAGAAGTCTCTAAACAGAGTTTCAGAATAGAAGCCTCAAGAGACTTTTTTTTTCTGAAGCTCTGTTTGGGAGGCTTTTAGAGACAGAATTTTTTTTTCTGAAACTGAGTTTCAGAAGTTTCAGAGGCAGAAAAAAAAGCAAGGCACAGAGCTCATAACAATGGAACCTGCTGCTAAAATTCACTTCTGGGAACAGCTGATTTGGGGTATTCCAGGAGGCAGATCCACCCCCAGTCAGCTTTTTTCTTATTTTCCTCCCCTAAAACTAAGGTGCGTCTTAC
The DNA here is from genome assembly GCA_032468115.1 of Grayia smithii. Taxonomy (NCBI): domain Eukaryota; kingdom Metazoa; phylum Chordata; class Lepidosauria; order Squamata; family Grayiidae; genus Grayia; species Grayia smithii. Next base: position 97,008 of record JANHFM010004143.1, read on the forward strand.
ACTCCGAAAAATACAGTAAATAAAATTAAAAAATAAAGAATCTGAGGTAAATACATTAAGAAAGAGGTAAATTCTGCTGTAAGAGACTTCATGCATGATCTAAAGGTTTTAACATATATAAATGTAATAAATATCTCAAACTATATGGAAATAATATAATGAGAAAAATAAGGAGGTTGTCTTCCAGGTGAAATTCAAGATGCTGGTTGTTTCTTGCTTTACTTGAGGGACCAGATCTCTCTATTTTCTCTACTCACTCCCTTCAATCCATTCACTCCATTCAATCTGGCAGGAGAGGCATCCTCCAGATCCCAGTGATTAAAAAATGACATCTGGTGTCACCAGAAAGTGTGGCTTTTCTGTCATAGCACCTGCCCTTTGGAGCACCTCATTACCCATAATTAGCTTAGCTCAACTTCGCTAGCATTAAGGAAAGTGCTCAAAACCTAGCTGTTCTCCCAGGCATAGGAGTCAGGAGATTAGAGGGGCCTGTGAAGTTTTGTTATGGCTGTTGAGAAATTATCCTCAATTTCCATTTTTTGCCTTCCTATTACATGGATTTTTTTTGCTATATCTATTTTTTTTATTCTGTTATTTTCATATTATTTTTGCCACCTAAACATGGATGCATTAATGAAAGATATATTAATTGTTTAGACTTTATCACTGTTTGTATTATATGTCTTCATATGTATCTTCAATGAAAACCTGTCGGAGAAATATAATCAAGATTAATCCCCAAGTCTCCAGAACAGCAATATTTGTGGGATCCCTAGTGTCATCTGATCTCAGTTATTTTCTTGCAAGTGTTTCATTAACCAACTAGATAACAACATCAGTGTTAGAAAAGAGTTGGGTTTTCTCTCTGTTTATATACCAGTGGTTTGCCTTGTCAGTGTTGGTGCAAGTGTTTTCTTTTTGGTAATTTCTTGATGTTACCTAGTTGGATAATGAAATATCTGCAAGAAAACAACCACATTCAGAGAGCACCAGGATCCCCACAGTTCATCCCTGAGCTAAAAATAACTTTTAGAAAAGCAAACTTTCTAGGAATATGTGAACATTTTAAAATCTAATTTGCATTCATTTCTCATGCAATCAGCATAAATCTGGTTGCAATCAGAATTGGCTCCCAACTAATTATATCAATATATCAAATTACAAAATGGTGTACTGCATTCCAGACACTTTCTGTACTAAACAGTATTTGAATTTGGTTTCTTTTTTTTTGGTCTTTGTATAAAGGCTAAATGAAACTTCAGAATTTGTCAGTTAGGAATAAATAATCCAAGAACAACACTTAAAATAGAGAATCAGACTTGAACAATAATGCTGTTTAACATGATAGATGCATTTTGACAACTCAGGATTGCTCTCTACAGATATCTTGTAACATCCTTGATGTCCTCTATACATAGAGTATGTTAGTCGGTAATCACCATGACTTCACCATCCAGGATAATTGCAGGGTTTAAATAACTATAAAGATAAAATCATCATAAAATTATATGCCATTTTTCTTTAAACTTTATCCCCAAGTTTTGTTGTTACAAAATTTACCCTTCATTCAAAGAGATCAGTAGAAATTTACAGTAAATTATAGTATTGTAAGAATAGGTCAATGTTTACATTAAAACATAGGCTGGAAGAGCTCCCCGCTTCACTTCCTAAACTATAGGGACATTTGCAAAGATAGGACTTCAACTAAAAAAATCCTCCCTTGTCCTGATAATCTCCTATTAGCTTTTGATAGGAAATACACATGGTATGCAGTTTTTGTATGATTGTAAACACTTGTTTCTTAAGAAATCTCATACCAAACCAGCTGATGCTCCCCAAATGAATTGGATTGAAACTTTGAAAACCCCATAGTCAGTGGTTATTTGAATTATACTCAAAATATCAGATAAAATCTAGGCAAAACCAACATATTGAACTGTGCTTGGAAACACACAGGGACCTTCCAGAATTGGAATATTTCTCACTGCTCCCAGCAAATATTCTGTTCAGTGAATATAGAGAGGATGTAAATTCTTGTTGTTCATGTCTCCATAAAAACATAAAAAGATAAAAAAACATTAAAAGTTTTTAAGTACCTGTGTTATGGAATACTATGTTCCATACTAAAATTAAAAGAATTATCAGCTACAAAACATGATTATATGGACTACATAACATGTAATCATGTGTATATGTGTGTTATGCATGGATATGGGTAGAGAGCAGGCAACAGAATTCCATTTTTAATGTTGACCATTGTCGTCACAGTAAAAAACGACAATAAAGATTATCTTCATTTTTTGGCCAATGTTGAGAACTGGCCCTGTTCTTCTTTACTCCATATTATGTCCATGATAAAAATAATCTCTGTGTTTTAATATACTGTAACTAGATTAACATCTGGAGCTCCTGCAGCTTTGTTAAAACAAGGTGATGATGCTTTAGTTTTCAGAAAGAGTTTTCATTTGAAGATAAAGAAGACTTTTCAAACAGCACTAAAGATATTGATGCCAGCCTTTTAGCAGTGTTGCCAAAAGGTACGTACAAGGCTTGCAATAGTCATGTTTCTTTATAAACAGCATCATAATATGTGTACTATAAGACGCTTAATCTTGGAAGAGAATTTATTTCAGTGCTAAATGTGACAAAGCAGAATAAACATTAAATATATGCTCTTCCACCAATTCAGTTTTACCACCCAAACAAAGAAACTTGAATATCCATCAGCTCTTCAATATGAATATCATTGTTTGGGTGCAAAAATTGAATTTGAACATTTATTAGATGTTTATTCTGGCATGTCATATTTAAGCTATAAAGGATCGGTTATATTTTAATCATAAGTTATTCTTAAAGCAATTTGAGTTTTTAATAATATCTGCCTTCAAAGTCCATGTCTAATTGCAGTTGTTTAAAATCATATGTCCTGTTTCGTTCCATGACTTGCATCCAATGAGAGGGAGGGAGGAGGGAGGGAGGGAGAGGGAGAGTATTGTGGGAAGAGAAATTGGGATAATTTCTGAGGAATTGGGATTAGAGAAGTGTGCTGAATAAACCTATATCATGTCTTTAAACACTCTCAGCTCTCATCCCACATACAAATTGATGTAAATGTAGACTCCATTCAGAATGGAGTCATGGAGTCTTATGTGCACAAATTTTTCATCTTTGGTCTAAATGTTCACCCTGGACTTCTGTGTGTAACTTCAGATCGAGATAACATTGAGATGTGACTCACGCTGCTTATTATAGAAGAAGGCAATAGCTGTTTTGCACAGGTGTAGATGATCAGACTGTAATTTCCCTTAAGTACAGCTATTTTGTCTTTGAATATTTTGACTGTTCTTGCTAAGTGTTTGTTACCACATTGCTTCTTGAAATGATTGGGGTTGTCATTGCAACAGGAACTGATCACAGGTGGAACAATAGCACTTAGATTTATATACCATTTCACAGTACTTTACAGCCCTCTCTAAGTGGTTTACAGAGTCAGCATATTGCCCCCAACAATCTGGGTCCTCAATGCATTAAAAAAATGTCTATAGGCTTGTTTATATGAATTTTTAGTAATTTTTCTTTCTTTTGGACCATTTCAAGATATCATTATTAAACTATACTATATGCCTTTCTGTTGTGGCTGGAATTACAATAAGGCATTCAATTTTGCTTTTAAAATAAATTGAAAAATACTGTTCTGAGATCTGTATCTAAGACAAAACTTTTTATGCCTTAAGAAGTTTCTGCCAGATATTTGTTCCTTAATTAAAATAAGAAGACTGTTCTTTTCTGTAATTTAAAGCTCCCTGAAAGTCAATGATGTAGTCCAAAATATGCTTTGTCTTTTATTACTTTGATATATGTGTGCTGTATTTGGGATATTCCTAGGGCTTGCATATCTCAACTCCTGAAATGTGTCTGTTGGGTTCATCAAACATACTTTGAACAACACAGCTTTTAAGCAAAATGATTTCTAATGGAATATATTTTAGCATAACCCAGTTTATATTATGGAGGCAGCACACTAAATAAAGTTGCTGCTGACATTCTACATGCAAAATCTATAAAATAAAAGGATTTAAGGAAATCTGGGACAAATCATGACTAAGGCACATACTTTTAAAATGCCTCTTCCTTCTTTTCTAAACACTCTGTTAAATTGTGGCTTGACTGGGCTAATGTTCTGCAGCTCCCATGTGCTCGTTGTGGAATTCTGGAAATTGAAGTCCACAGATCTTAAAGTTCAGAAGGTTCAGAAACACTGAGCTAAATTTTATTCAGCATATCTGTATGAAATTACTTACCTTTAGTAGAATTGTGAAAAGAATAAATAGGTGACTTGCACTAGTATCATATATATACTGCGGAATGTACAGGAAAAGCACCATTTAATGTGTCTTCCAGGAATTTATAAGATATTCTATATATCTTTATATGTAAGCTGATTTTACTTATATGAACATATTACAGAAGTCTATGTATTGACTTGTATTGACATTAGAATTAAAATATATTAACAATTCTCTATGTAGATAGGATCTAAACTAGGTAATTGATATAACCTCTCTGGAATTTAAAGCATGGAAAATGTGTAGCCCTAGATAGATTTGTGTGTTCTATTTTTGTCTCAAGTCTTGCTCAGAAAAGTTTTGGGAAATACTTCTTAAGGCCATTGCTTTTATTTCGGCCTACAAAATTGCATTGTATTTGCCTATAGTATAGTACTCAGTGCAAACTTTGCATTACTGCATCTGTTCTTCAGTGACTCATTTCTGAGTATGGATCAATGACCTTCAGGCATTAGATCATATAAAGAAGTAAAGTCCATGTAAGTTGAAGGGTAAAAAACATACTTCACATTATTTCTGGAGTTTCAGTATGGTTCCATGGAAGCACACTAAAAGAAATGTATGCTCTGATCATAAGATCCAGTTTTATATTAAAGGCTGGGATGCGTTTTAGTCCTGCCCTAAATGTGAAACTAGTTGGATGGTTTTTGACCAGGCACATTCTCTCAGCCCTAGGAAGACAAAGAAAATGACAAATCAGTTCCTAAAATGTTGACCAGAAAACTGTAGAGACTTGTCCAGGAAGTCATCAAAAGTCAAGACTGATTTGAAGATACAAAATGTTAGACTTCTCTGACCATGCATCTGACAACGGTCATTTTGATAATATTACTACCATACCATACCATACCAAATACTAATATTTATTTATTTATTTAATCAAAATGATATAGCCATCCAATTCAGAGCAGTGTACAATTTAAGCAATCATAATATAAAAAGTTATAAAAATATAGGCAACCATTTTAAAAAAATAAAAACTATTAAAAGAATTAAAATTACAGACCACAAACCACAAGTATAACAATCACTTGTTACTCATAACAAGAGCCACCTTAAAATGCGATGGAAGAAAGATAGTTAAGGTAATTCAACAAATAGATGTTTAAGGAATAGGTTGTAAAACATTTTGCTTTCATACTCCAACATTGGTGCATAACTACATATCATTATGGAACATTTTAGGTATATGTTAGAGCAGAGTTTATTTTAACTCTGTAAACTTTAAGATGTGTGGACAGCCAACTTCTCTGGTTGAGGGATTTGAAAAGTTGAAGCCCACACATCGTAAGGTTGAGAAACACTGAGTTAGACTATTAATATTATTCTGATAGAGTTAGTGGGTTGCAAGCATTTGCATAATATATATCCTATGGAAAGCAAGACAGATAAACTGAACAAGCAAATAATTGGTAGGTGGTCACTATCTCATTTCATTTATTGACAATTGCCTTATGAAAACACAAGCATTTCTTTTTCAACTATATTGTTTCAAATTTCTAATGTTTATTTATTTTTTTATTTTTTAGTTTCTGAATTAAGAAAACTCTTTGAACCAAACAGGCAGAATATTTTGGAAATGAAAAGGTATTTCTCCATCTTTATGTTAAGCAAAGTATAGATGGTTTTATAAAAACTGTTTCAATTTCCTTTTCCCTAGGTGACATTTATGTTATACTCTCTTATTTTTATTCTCTCTTTTACAGGAAAGAGAGGATAGCTAGGCGTTTAGAAGGAATTGAAAATGATGTTCAGCCCGTCCTTTTGCAAAATTGTCCTGGGTTGGTCACCCATCGTCTGTTAGAAGAGGATACACCAAGATACATGCGTGCAACTGATCCATATAGTCCTCATTTTGGCAAGGAACACATTTGTGATATATATTCATGTTGTCCAAGTGCTGTCATAAGTTTGAGCTCCTAGAAGCTGTCATTGGCTAGGGTATTATGAATGTTACTGCTTTTACCTTATAAAGAATATTAGAGAAGGGTTCTTAAAGGTATTTTATCATTGGTTAAATTCAGACATGCCTGTCCATATCAGATCTGGCAGAAACTTCTATTAGAAGAGTGGAGATAATTTTTGGCTGGTTCTGTTTTTTTGCCTTAGCATTCACTTGTATTCCCCAAACTGTTTCCAAAGGTTTTTTCAGCTCTATAGCATAGATAAAAGTGGTTCTAAATTTACGATCACAATTATGACTGGAATTTTGGTTGTAAGTTGTTTTGATTATAAGTGTGGAACAGACATGCCTCGTTCCAATTTTTCAGCGGTGGTCATTAAGCAAATCACATAAGTCTGAATCATGCGATCATTAAGAGAACCACATGATTGTTAAGTGAATCTGTTCTCCCAAATGGGTGGTTTTTTGCCATCAATGAGCAAAATATGTTGGAAACTGGCCCCCCAAAAAAAAAAGTTGTGGTCACATGACCCTGAAATGTGAACACATAGATGCAGTGCAATGTTTTATGATGGCCAGAAGTCCTTTATAGGCAACAACTTCTAATATTAAATGATCTGTCTTAAATTGAGGATTACCTGTAGATAGTTCAAGAAACTGCAAGTCAAAGGAGGATCAAAGCAAATATTCCTTCTCTTTCTCTAGTGGCACATTGTAAATGCTTATCACCTCTAGCTCCACCTCACAGTATGTTGTAGCACAGTTCAGAGACACAGATGACTTTATAAGGACCTAGAAAAATCTGTTTCCATCAGCATCAAAGTTAGCCTGAATATCGGAAGAAAATAAAACATTAAAAGTGTAGGATTGCAAAGCTGAGGTTATGTGCTAATTTTTTTAAAAATACAAGTCATACTTAGAAAAAGCTGTTTTCTAACCTTAAATACTTAAGACATTTTAAAATATATTTGTAAACATGTTGTTTGATTCTGAATGCAGTAGAAATCAGGGAATTCCTGACTCAATAGACATAAAATATCTTTAAAAATGTGATTACAATGAAAAATCCAATGATGTTTTTCAACCTGAGAGAGAAGGAAAGAATCTAAAACGGTCCATAACATCTTTAACCAAGATCTGAGGAGTTTCATAACTCAAGAGCAATTGGCAGAGAAGTGAAAGGCTTGTACCCCAATTCTATTAAACTTTTCCCGAGATATGTTGCAACTAAAATTCCTAGAATTTCAACCAGCAAGGTCAGGTATTTGAAGGACTGTAGCTGCCTTGCCTATGTTTTCAACTGTAGTTGTGGTAAATAGCAATGTTTTAAATTCAGATCATTACTTAGATTCTTTAAAGTCCAGCATATGCTTTATGCTGATACATCTGATTCTTTTGTGTTGTTATAGGGAGATCAAATGAAAAGGAAATTTCAGATTCTCTATTAGAAAATCAGCCTAGATCCAGGCATCAAGTAGAATCTACAGCAGGAAAAACAAAACCCCCTTCTTACAATCCTTTAGTCATGGATCCCCAAGGACTTGAGTCCAAAGCTGAGAGGATAGCTAGGTACAAGGCAGAAAGACGTCGGCAACTGGCTGAAAAATATGGAGTCTCCATAGATTCTGATGTGGATTCAGAATATTTATCCAAATACACAAGGACAAAGAAAGACCAAGATGTGTCTGAGAAAAATGTATTGAAAGGTGAGAAAAAAGAGGATGAAGGTAAAGATCACAGTTCTCCATATTCATTGAGGTTTGAAAATAAAGAGCTGAGGAATGCTGCTTCTGAGTCAAAGGAGTTTCCTGAGCATGATGACAAAGAGAGTTCTCCGGAAAGAGAAAAACTCCATTTGAATGAAGGCAGCGAACCAACAGTTCCTGAAGCTGGTTTGATCAAATACAATATACCCTCTGCATCAGAGAATTCCACAGGTTTCTCACTTCTGCGCTATGACTCTTCTGTAAATGAAGTGCCAAGTTCACCAAAGCAAACTCAGAGTATTTCTCTTTCCTCACCAAAGCCAGGAATATCACTAAGTCCTTCTCTGAATGACCCCAAATTAGGGTAAGTCTGCTATTACTGTCATTGTTTACTGAGTAGCTTTGATTTATATGATCCTATCCAAAGACTTTATAGCAGCTCAATGTTTAATCTACAGATAAAAATGATGATAATAAAGAAAACGCATCTGTTGTGCACTCAGATTTAATATTAGAGGTATAAATATTTTTTAGAAATAAGTCATATTTGATTTACTAATTACTAATAATATAAAAAAGGGGGGGGAATGCTTCTAAAATGAGTTTTGAAAAAGAAGTTGAAGCAATGATATAGATAAAATATTTTATGATTGAAAAGCTCCCTGAATGGAGCATTAGCAGAGAATGCTTGAAAATCCACTGAAGAAGCAGAAAAATATGAATGCATACTTGTTTGTACTTCTATTAAGAGGGTGAAAAAAAGCATAAATAATAGCAGGCCCAACTTTGGATTATGCAATGGGAGGTTTATAGAGACCATCTCCTGCTTTTTTAAAGCCTTGTTGAGAATGAAAAGAAATTTGAAAAAAATCAAATTAACACTTCAAAACATGACAATAACAGTAGACAGTCCCAACCAACAGGGAAATTTAGCTGGAAGTTATTGTTTAAGAATATCTGAAGGGTCAATTTTTCATCACTGTGTCATATATTATACATTCATTATCAACCATTTGCAAACGTGTACAGTGTCTTGTTTTGAGGTAAGAGAGTAATCTATCCTTGAACCCTATTCCAGGGGATTAAAATAACTGAATAGTGCTCAGATTTATTAAAGCAATTTAGAGTAGAACTAGTATGTAGAAGATACAGCTTGTCCTTGACTTAACAGAGCTCTGAATTATGATTATAAGTCATTCTACTTGTTAAGCAAATCTTGTTATGCCTAATTTTACAACATTTTTTGCAGTGGTCATTAACTGAATGCCACGTATGTCAAGCAAATCCATTGTCTGCAATAGCTGTTTAATTTTTTTTACCAGAAACTAGAAGTAAACACCAGTCCTATGACTACGGAATATTGCAAATGGCCATAAATGGAATCTGATTGACAAGCACTCAAAATGTAATCATAGGACTGCAGGAGAGCAATTATTGGAACGTCAAATCCAGTTCATAAATGCCCTTTTTGGGGTCCAATTAAGTTTCAAACTGTTACTAAGCAACCAGTCATGTCACCTTTACTACCTGTATACTTATGGCCATATCAAACATTCAGGACATACGAAGTTCTGTATCAATGATGACATTTCATAAAGTAGATCAACAGACAAAATCAAGGTCAGGGAAATGGTTTCCAGGTGATAGGCCAAGATTTAAGAGTTAAGAAGCAAAAGGTACAAGATTGGTTCAGGAAAAGAATTGGTCCAGTTCCATACTGCTGTCATGCCAGAAAAAAGATTTATGCTAAATGGGCTCAGCCTACATCTGAACTTAGCCAGTTTTGATCAATCCTGATTGTATAAACTGGCTTGCACAGCACTGAAACCCTGGAATGCATTTCAAATACACTCCCAAATACATATTCTCTCTAAACCTCCTGGGAAGCTGAAATTAGAGAAAAGCTTCAATGCTACATCAGTAAAACGAACAACTTTTGTAATAAGCTTTGGAGTTTATCATGATCTTTGAATGTTGATTCAATACATTGTTTCCTATATAAAATCATTAGTTGGGGAAGCACTACTGTAATAATATCCACTTCTCCATATATGTGGTTTGGATTCACATTATCTTTTTATTACATTATGGTAATAATGTAATAATGTAATATAAATTCTGTAGAGTACATTTAAGTAACTTTATTATCACTTTTATTACGCTTTCAGAGATAAAGCAAAAGTGCTAGCTTAAAACTGACAATTATTTTAGATATGCTTCTTCCATTCAATTTATTAAAAATTCTAAACCAATAAATTACTAAGAAAATAAATCTCTAATCATAGATTTTGATCTATACAGTTACTGCCTTTTTCTTTTTTTCAAACATTTTTTATTAAATTATTATTATAAAATACAAAATATAAAAGTAAATAGAGGAACATTAAGGAAGGAAAGGGGCAAGAGAAGTGAGGAAGGGTAGAAGAAAGAAAAGAAAAAGAAGCATTGGCTTCCGACTGTCTCTGTTGCAGTAAAACACTACTCTGATTAGAATAGAATAGAATAGAATAGAATAGAATAGAATAGAATAGAATAGAATACTTTATTGGCCAAGTGTGATTGGAC
>JANHFM010004143.1:107627-117711 GCA_032468115.1 Grayia smithii
TAGAATAGAATAGAATAGAATAGAATAGAATAGAATAGAATAGAATAGAATACTTTATTGGCCAAGTGTGATTGGATACACAAGGTATTTATCTTGGTGCATACGCTCTCGGTGTACATAAAAGAAAAGAACATAATTTTATAGATTAGATTGACAGATCTTTATAGAAATGGCTTCTTCATATTGTGGAAAAACAAAACGTTGTGAACTATTTTACTGCAACAGTTATTGCCTTTTTCAGCTATGCCCTCCATGAGTTCACTTCTGTTTTATAAAATTTCCCTTAGTCTGGGTAGTATTTTGTATCAGATCTGAAGAAATCATTCCCTAATTGCAATTTTTCCCATTTCTTTGCCCTGTGTTTCATTCTCTTCAGTGTAAAGTATTTCTAAAGCAGATTTTTCCTAATATGGTCCTTTTTATATATTTGGACTACAAGTCTCATAATTCCTAGGGTTAAATATCTGGAAATACATCAAATACATCTGGAGTATAACACATTTGGAAACAATTGAATCAAATTTACTTATTTATCCACAAAGAAGATCTGGGCTAAGACAACCAAACTGGGAATCATGCACTCTGTTCCTTTTTTTGTTGTTGTTATCACTTCAGTCTCTTGTTTCAGCATTCGTATTCTGCCAGTTTTGTAATTTGAAAAAGTGTAGCTTCCAGATGGCTTCAAAAGTTAATAAAACTTAGTAAGACTGTGCAATGTCTGGATTTGAAGAAGAAAAGATAATTTGATGTCTGCATTGGTATGCATGTTGCATCTTTGACAATTCCTAAAAAACATATATGATATAAAGTAGTACTGATACTAGACATATCCCAAATTTTGTTTTCACTTTTGTATCCTGATCACTGCACAAGTATTACTTACTTTTACCAATTTCAGCCAAGAAAAAAGTAGTTGCTATGAGAAACTGGCCTAAAACAGCTCTTCTATTAATCTTATTAATAAATAATTGAGTATACAAATTGTTATTAAAAGATATAGTTTAGTTTCAGTGTCAAGCCTTTTTTTTTTTTTTGCATATCACTGCTTTCAAGCAAGAAATGACAAATGGGACGATCTTACACATACCTCCTTAAATTCCATAAATAAAATGTATTCTCATTTAAATGTATATATTTACTTGTTTCAATTTAGTTATGTGGGAAAGTGAAGAATATTCTGGCCTTAACTCTTTTCAGGTCCAGGATATTCAAAAGCTTTGAAAAATTATGTTTCTTAAATAAAATACGTTAAAAAATTAATATATTTTCTAATAAAGGATTCAGTCTAACTAATAATACAAGAGATTATAAAGAAATGCTTAAGGTTTAAATTATCTTATGTCTTGATATTTAGAATTCCATTCCCCTTTTAAGTCAAGGTATCATTTATTAATTTAGTATTAAGTGTTACTTTATTTCTTCAGTATTTCTTATTCAGATTAAACAATATTTCTTATTAAGATTAAATATTTAGAAAAATATTTCTTTGTGAATCCTTCTATATTAGGGACTTGTGTCAGTAGTAGTAACTTTTGTAGATGGATCTCTAATTATATCACATACAAGAGATGTTTACCTAGGGTCAATAGAGGAGTTGAGTGTACATGTTTTGAATAGTATCTGAACATTTTCTGAAGTTCTATTTTCTGTAGTAGTACAGGGAAAACAATATCCGATTGGTTTCTTCAGAAAGATTCAGATGGGGACACAACTTCACTTATCAACTGGCCTTCCAGGTATTCTACCATGTAGCTGTGTGGTGTAAATAATAACCGGACTGTAATCTTTCCCTTTTTTCTTTCACCCATGATCATTTTAACAAATGTCATTAATATTTATTGATGGCATAGAATCATTAATCACTGTTTCTAGTTAATGGACCATTTTGGTATACAGTGTTCCCATAGGAAAACCTGGTCACTCACAATTAACTGATGATTTGTTAATAGAAATTGCTCTATTGCTACAGATATAGTGGAACTGGCTAAATTTAAGCTTTCTTTTCACAGTTTTATATCATTAACTTACTCCATTGCCTTACATTCAGTAACACCACAGAATAACAGCCTGTGAAATGTTTCAAGTACTAAATGCAAAAATGATTCCCTTACTGGGTTGTTTCCCAAAATATTTAATTCAGTAGCTTTTCTTTAGAATCATGAAAATGTTCATGCTTACATATAGATGAGTTATCCTCAGTGAAGGAGCCTTCATTGACTAACAAGTGGCTAGTGGCTAGCTTTAATAAGCATTTGACTATTTCACTAAATATGCTTAAAAATTTCAGTGACTCTTAATCACAATATTGATATATTACTTCTAGAATCATGAGTTACATTTTTAGTAGTACAAAATTTAAGAGAGCCATAGTGGTTAAGACAAGAGTCCTAGTCCAACTGAATTACATTTAGCTCTAGAAGAAAAGAAATTGCAAATAAATTCAAAATCTTGCCAAAAAATTGCAGAGAGTTGTCCAGGTATTGTCCAGGGTCAAAGCTAACTTGCAGGCACCCCATCCCCCAAAAAGGACACAAGATTGGGAATAAGACAGTGCCAGCTGAACTGACATGTCCCAGTTGCAGGCATCTGGGTTTCAATTTTGATAATAGAATGTTTGAATACATATCCAGTATAATGTACACTGTTCAGCACCTTATTTTTTCTGTTTCATCATTATTGTCTATTTTGCAGAACATGTCTTTCACAAATAATTTTGTGAATTATACACATTTATGTATATTGAAAATATTAATAGTTCTGTGTGCATTCCAAATTCTTTTTCATCTCTGTTCAGAAATTTGGCATTGTTTATATTTGAAATAATTAGCCCTAATTAAGCATATGTTGTCCATAATTTTAGAATCATTCTTATCAGGAAATCAATTAAGTTCCAATTTGGCGCTAAATTGCCTGCCAACAACTCTGTATATTCACCAGGTTCCTTTTACAGCAGATTCTACTTTATATTCTTTTAGTTAAAAATAATAAATATATGGGAAGTTGACAAGTATGTTTCCAACAATGCTTCAAAGCATTGATATGAATGATAGGTTTTCCAAGACATTATATGTCAGAAATGGTGGTTGACGGGTTCATTAGAAAGTGTTCATACTTGCTAAGAGAAAAAAAGAGGCATTAAGATGAAATGGGAAAGGGAAATTCTAGGAGGTTTCAAAACTTTATAGGAAAGATTTTTACCAGCTTGCCTCCTACTAAAAAAGTGTTCTGTGTTTGGGTACACTTCCCACAGCAGCCATTTTATAAGAGTGTGTATGACAAGCTGTCAAAAGTCCATGTATTTTCACGGTTCTGCAAACATTAGGGGCATGTTCAACACATTTGAGAACAAATGGCCTAGTTATTATTTGGGAGCTAGACTATACATTTAACTATTCTTAATTTGGCCATATTGAACTCCATATTCACCCTACCAAATTAACATTGTAGACCATAAAAGTTCAAAACGCGTCATTTAGTGCATGAAAATAAAAATAGATGGAGAAGTAGCTATACTGAAATCAGTGACCAGAATCATGACACGAGTGGGGTGAAATTGGCAACACGTAGTTCATGGAAAGATTCTCTGCAAATTCCTATTTTAACAGTATCTAATACTTTAATGTTACTGTCTCTTCCCAAAGTTGGTGCATGTTTTTTTCTTTCTTTCTTCTTTTCTTAGTTACAGCTGAACCACTTTTTAATCCATTTTTCTTTCTTAAAGAGTAAAAGTTAGAGAGAAACTGGTGAAAGAGGAGAATTCTCGTGGAAGCCTTGAACTTCTCACAGACACTATGTCTCAAAGAAAAATTCTCCCAGTACCTGTTAATGTTGTGCCTCTTCAGTCAGAAACATCTGCTTTCCATAGAGTTGCTAGTAAGCCATTTGATTTAGCCTGCCAACCAGCACATGGCTCTGTTCAGCCTGCTGAAATTGCTCATTCAGCTCAATTGGTGGCACCTGAAGAACCAAAAAGGAATCCTACTAGCAGGATTCCCATACAGGCCAATGCCAGCTTCATAACTAGATTCCCACCAAATGCTATGATGGACAATGAAAAATGTCACTTAATTCAGAATTATGGATCACCCAAGCTTGATTATTCTGGATTGGAGTCTGAGAAGGAAAGACAAGAAGTTCGAGCTTCAGAGATGCACAGGAAAATGAAGAGTAGAGAGGCCTACTGTGGAGAAGATGGATTTAAGAAAGATTCAATTGTGAAGCTAAAGTCTTTGAAAGTTGAGAAGGATCTAAAGAGCTTTAAGGAGTGGATGCCTGAACCTAAGTTAAAGATTCATGAGAATGTTGAGAAAACCGAAAAGATTATGTACCTTCGAAGTGCTAGAGGGAGTGCTCAGCCCCAGGAAGAGATTACTGTGAAACCTAAATTCCTTATACGCTCCCTATCTGATCATACTGGATCTCCTAAACTAGAAGTTTTCAAAAGTAAAGAACATGTTTCAAAGAACACCATGCAGTTTCAAAGCACTGAAGGAAAAATCCCCAATGGTGAGATTACTGTGGTTGATACAAAAGTTTCCGTGGCCCAACTCCGTAATGCCTTTTTGGAAACTGCTAATGCCAAGAAGAAACCTGAACTGTAGGTGACATTTTCTGGTTATTATTGTTATTACTACTGCTACTATTTAACTGATGTGAACACTTGCACGTCCTTGGCATAAACGGCACTCAAAACTCAACATCAGTTGCATTCTGCAGCACTTCAAATACCCAGTGTAATTTCCATCTAGTATGTTTGACACGATATTGGCCTCCATCTTCTTCTTCATACATGCTTCTGCTTGCTTAGTGCAAGTTCTGATGTTGGGTGGCTGGAATGGAATGACTTTGTACTTTTCTATGCATGTTTTTTTCTGGAAGCATGCAGAGTGAGCAATAATGACTGATTTGATGGGATGCTTACATTTGACCTTCATCTTTCTCTTTTCTCATTCTTCTCCTGTCCCTGTTCATCCTAATTCTTTGTTATTCCCTCTCTCCACTTTCTGCCATGTTAAAAAGCGAGTCTCAGTGTGAGATGCAAACATCAGGTACTGATTTGTCGGGCAGTGCTCAAAGTGAAAAAAGGTCACGAAAGCCAAGGCGGTATTTTTCTCCTGAGGAAAATAGAAAGACTTCTGAGAGATTTAGGACTCAACCCATAACTTCAGCAGAGCGAAAGGAAACAGATCGGTAGGCATTTGTAAAGCTGAGATCACTGAATAATAGTCGATATATTGCACTATATATTAGTAAAATAAACGAGACTCTTCACGGTCTTTTAGGATTTCTTGGTTTTTTTTAAATGTACTTTAAATATTATTCAGCCAGACTAATAATGCAGTTGGAGGAGGCTGATCTGGAGGGAGTATTTTTATTATACATTGATATACAGTATATGCATCCACACACATGTACATAACTACATTCTATTCCATATTAGGTACAGGAAACAGGTTGTCTTTAAAAGTTCAGCATCTTTTCTAAGGTGAAAATAGTAGCTTATCCCTGCAATAGATTCAATCTATCTATAATGTTTTAAGCAATTTTTTAAAAAAATCTGAAATCAGTCCTAGATATAATCATTGGGGGAGTATTTTAAGGTGTTTTATTTGTATTATTTATGTAATGAATTACCTGATTTCATTCTCCTTCATGCAACTTACACCTGGCTGGAATTGCTTGCGATCCTGCTTTCAGGTTATTTGCAAACAAAAGATTATTGCAAACTGAAACACTATCTTATTTGTGGTTTCTCCTGTCTTCCTTGACTTCAAGTAACTTATCTTTTTCCTTTGTAAAAAGAAAGACCACTGATTTATCTTTTTCCTTTGTGAAATTTCCATAGGTCCACTTTCAGTCCAGAAATGCCATCTCCTGAAGGTAAGGGTTTTTTTTTTGACCCATACTTTTTTCTTGACTATTTTCATTTCATTTTATTTTTATTTATTACATTTATATCCCAGTGTAATCTTGTAGCTCTTGATAGCTTGTTGTTGTTAGTTGCAAAGTCGTGTCTGTCCCATTGCGACCTGCAGGCCTTCCTATCCTCTACCATCCTCTGGAGTCAATTTAAGCTCACACCTACTGCTTCAGTGACTCCATCCAGCCACCTCATTCTCTGTCGTCCCTTCTTCTTTTGCCCTCAATCTTTCCCAGCATTAGGCTCTTCTCCAGTGGGTCCTTCCTTCTCATTAGGTGGCTAAAATATTTGAGTTTCATCTTCAAGATCTGGCCTTCTAAAGAGCAGTCATGGCTGATCTCCTCTGTCTGTTCACCTTGTAGTCCAAGGGACTTGCAGGAGTCTTCTCCAGCACCATAGTTCAAAGGCCTCAATTCTTTGGCACTCAGCCTTCCTTATGGTCCAACTTTCACAGTCATACATTGCAACTGGGAAAACCATAGCCTTGACTAGACACACCTTTGTTGGCAGGGTGATGTCTCTGCTTTTTAGTATGCTGAATGCCATATACACGAGGCAAAAGGCAAGGTGCATGAAACAAGATGAAATCATCCACTCTGGCCATGTGGCCCTGTCCATTTCTTCTAGCAGCACAAACCTCTGATTAAAGCATAACCTTACAAGAAAGAAGCAACTATCACTTAGGACAGTTGCAACAGGATTGATGAACCAGGAGCAGCTCTTGCCTCCATAAGAGGGCTGTATTTTGTTTGTTTGTGTATGGAAGTCATATTTTTGATTTATTTTAGAAAATTTATATTGCCGCCTACTCACTTATGGAGACTCTAGGCGGCTTACAGACAAAAACACAATGTAGAAGAAATAAAAATAAAATATAATAATAATAATATAAACCTTCACACACATGCACCCTTGGTGACAACACACATTCAAATCAGCCATTTAATGGGCTCCATCCCACTGTGGGTTCCTCAGGCCCGTTGGCAAAACCAGGTCTTCAGGACCTTATAATATTGCTCCCTATCTCGTTGTGATCTCAGCAATTCACAAAACAAAATGTGAAAAGAAGAAATAATAAAATAATAGTGCCAGAACCAATACATGTTCCTTTGCCTGAAGGAAAGGTCAAGTCTTCAAGGCTTTGCAGATGTCTAATAGTCTCAGGGCCATCCAGATCTTGGAGGTGGCAAGCACCACAACTGAAAGGTACTTTTGCCTAGATTCCATTAGATGGCGCTGTTTCAGAGAAAGGATCCAGAGTATGCCTCCACTATTGGATCCAGTGAGATGAGCGGAGATAACTGAGAATAGGCAGTGCCATGAATAATCTGGCTCAGTGCCCTGTAGGACTTTACAGGTGATCTCTAACCAGTGGTGGGTTGCTCCCGGTTCGGTCCGGTTCTATAGAATAGGTAGCGGTGATGCTGTGATGTCATCAAACCGGTTCTAATAGTCCCGGACCGAAGCCCCCCCCCGCGCGCCCGTACTTACCTGTCCCTGCACGCAGCGCACTTGCGCGCATGCGCAGGAAGCTTTTTTTGAGCTTTTTTGCTGAAAAAAAGCTTCTGCACATGCGCGTGCACCTACAGAACCGGTAGCAAAGGTAAGTAGAACCCACCCCTGTCTCTAACCATTTCAATTGTATCTAGAAGCATATTGGAAATCAGTGCAGTTTATGAAGCAGAGATGCTACCCGGGAATACCAGGTGCATCCTAAACGGTGCAGTACTATTACGTGTAGACCAATTGCAGCTTCCCAATGTTCTTCAAGGACAGCCCCATTTAATTACATTACAATAGTCAAAGTAGGAAGGGACTAAGGTATGAATGATTGAAAGCAGAGCCTCCCCTTCCAAGAAGGGCTGCAATTGGCACACAGATTTTTAATGAGAAGAATTTTCAATGGTTTGGCAATGGTTTAACACCCCATTCCAGCTCTACGTGAACTCTTGTTTCAACCACTTTCAGGCCAGTTTGTTACTGGACGTGACTTTGGTTTCTTATTTTGTGTTTTTGGAGACTTTTAACATTCATATTCAATGAAGTGAAAGAATGAAGGAACCAAAACCTCTGGCAGTTGTCCATGAACTCCCCACCAGAGGAACTGTACAGTACTGTCAGCATCTTAGTTATGTTGCCTCAGTTGGAAGATATGAAATAACTCAGCACAGACGTCTGAATAATAGGAAATAATACCTTGTTTGCTTTTCCAGTAATACATTGGATGCACTTTGGCACTCTATAGGCCACATTCCTCAAACTGGTGCTTTCCAAATGTAAGACTTAACTATAAATCCCATTACCCACTGCTTGAATACTTTGCAGAAAAGCTTTCATACCTGATTTCCTTGACGAGAAATGTCTGAAAAGCTTCTTGGATTGGAAACAGATTGAAAACCACTGTGATGAGGTGTTGTATACCGAGAATTACCATATATTAAAGATCAACTATGTTGGATATTGATCCAAGGATTGGGTTAGAATAATATATAAGAACTGTTACTTTAAAGATTCTGTTAATAATATATTCTGTAGCTTTAATTGTATAAGAATGATGATTGGCTGAGCTATGTTCATTCAGCAATATAAGGAGTCAGGAAACTCAGTTAACACCCTTCTGTCATTGACGATTGACTTCTGCGAGTGATTCCTGTGACTGAGTTCTGAATACTTCAACGGATTACCTCTACTACTACTGAAGAGAAAGAAAGTTTGTTTAGCAGACAACTGTAAGCTAACTAAGTTTGTTTGTTATACTTGTTTGAGAAGAGAAGAAGTTTATTTTGCAACTTAAAAGTAAAGACTTGTTTATTTTTCTACTTCAGAGTTTGTGATTTTTGTGTGTGTTAACCAGCAACATAACTTTTTGCTATCTGGCCATTGTACTGCTTTGCTAGAGGGAAACTTTTACCCTCAACAAATAGAATATTCCACTCTTTCTTAAACTAAGCATTCTCTTCTGCATGAAGACCTTGGAGGTATTATTTATTTATTATTTATTAAGTTGATATCCCCCTGTTCTGGTTATGCAACATTCAAGGCAGCTTAAGGAAACAAAATTATGATTTGTAAAACACAATAAAACAAAGCTATTAAAACAAATACTTTTAAAATCAAAATCAGCTGCATATTGTCAGTACATAGCATGAATTTGTGTACCTTGGCAAAAGTGTATTAAACTTGGGAAAACGATGGGAAGAATTAAGAAGTACAAATACTTATAGAGAGGTAGTGAAGACAGCTATCTGTTGCAAGAAAAGTATGTTTGTCTAAGGAAAGAAAAATGGCTGCATATTATACACTATGTGCTTGCTTCTGTCAACTCCGTTATATGGAAATGAGATTTACATATGTCAGAAAAAATAAGAAAATACATTGATTGCAGTAGAAATGAGGTACTTTTGAAAAGTGTACAGCAAAATAAGAAGAAATATTAAGTTGCGTTTCCACGGCATTAATGAGGTTTCCAAAAAGAAAAAGTAAAAATAAAAGGCAATGTGTGAAGCAGTAAATGGACAGAATTTATAAAAAATTGCTAAATTTAACCATATTGCTTTTTTAAAAAATTTCTCGTGATTTTAATTTCTTTAGTTCAGTATTTCTTATGTCTTTTTCATACTTTGCATAACTTTGCTTATACTATATTCTAATGGAATATTATGAAAGCTTCCTATGTATTTATATCAAGATCATTCCAATTAACAGTTAAATACTTAGTGAACAATATGGCTTCATAATTCATCATTTTTCTAAATACAGGAGGAATGGGGCCTCTTTCAGAAATATATTTGGTAGCCTGGGTCCTGTAGATTAGTTTTTTGAGGGGGAACAGAGGGCAAGCAGGGACTTAGAAGGGTTTTTCCTGCTGATCTGACTGGGCGGATTCCTAGAAGTAATCCTTCAGATTTGTCAAGTGCTAAAACATTTATGACTTTTAAAGGCCATCACCAGGACCATATATTGTGCCCAGTAAACAAAAGATTACATAAGTATTACATTCTCTTATAGGATACAGTGCATATAATATTTGATTGTAGCTTGTATGGGGAAGTAAGGAAAAAATATCTGGTCCCAATCGTAAATAAATTTGCCCACTGGGACGTAAGGCATAAGATAACATTCCTATTGAAGGCAGACTCTCCTTCCCTGATAAGGGCAGTCACT
>JANHFM010004143.1:117811-139113 GCA_032468115.1 Grayia smithii
AGGCTCTTCTCCAGTGAGTCCTTCCTTCTCATTAGGTGGCCAAAGTATTTGAGTTTCATCTTCAGGATCTGGCCTTCGAAAGAGCAGTCAAGGTATAGTTAGCATTACATGCTAGCATTATATATAAAAACATTTTAACATCCATGGTAAGTTAAAAATGAATCAGACCAAAATGCATCATAAAACAAATCTGAATAATGCAATAAATAAAATGAACAACAATAAAATGAAAGTTCATTAACTGAATGTAAAGCTCTTTATAACATCGCATTGCAAAGCCATCATAAAAGGTACAGTCTGATCTTTGTTGGACGGTTATTCCAAAGCATTATCCTTGCCAGTTAAAAACTGCATCTCCTTCAGCCCCTCTCGCATCCTGGAAGTGGGGAATTATGGAATTTCATCCTGGATGATCTACCAAATGTTCCAATTTAAGTTGGAATAGATGATCCTGCAGGTACCCAATTGAACACCAGCATTTTAAATTATATCTGAAAATCAGTGAGTAATCAGCTGAGGATCCTTAGCATAAGATATCAGGCTTCAGAAAACCACCATGTTCTAAATTATCTTCAAAAGAAGGCATCTGTAAAGTGCATTACAGATGGTAATAAAGGCATAAATTACTTTAGCCAGATCCTCCAGCACCAGGGAAACTGCAAATGGCACAAAAGCCAAAGTGAACCACAGTCCCTCTAGCCATTCTGCTGAGAATGGTTCCAGAAGCAACGCTTGCCTAGTCAGAGATAATACTGATATCAGTACCACCTTATTACAACCTCTACTCTGCTGTTGAAGTGAAGGAAACAATTTGCATGATGGGGTTGATGTATCCAACACAGAGAAGTCATCTAGTGGTTTAGAGTGTGGTATCATTATTGTGTTGATCTATCCAACTTTATCTTATCACCACAACAACAGAAAGATGCTGTCAAAGTTCTCCAGGTGGCTGGAGATTGTGGCAGTCTGGGTGTAAGAGAACTGGTTGAAGGTAAACTTCAGGTAGTGAACAGTTTGGAGTGTAAGAGAATTGGCTGTTCTCATTTCTATCTTTCTTGAGTTCACCTTCAGCAAGTTCTCTTACTCCCAGATTGTCATAGCCTTCAGCCACCTGGAGAAGATATTGACAGCAACTTTATATTGTTGGGATGATGAGATAGAATAGAATGATCTGAAAATAATAATATAATAAATAGTAGAACAACAACAGAATATTGGAAGGGACCTTGGAGGTTTTCCAGTCCAACACCCTGCTCAGGCAGGAAACCCTAAACCATTTCAGACGAAGATAAAATTGTATAGACCATAATAATGATAACTACACATCAAACTATATTAGATATATTAACCACATCCTACAAATTGTTTCCTTCACCTCTTTAAGAGCAGAATGGAGGTTGTAATTTTTATATATGTCTTTTGTGTATATGTGTGTCTATTAGTATGTGGGGGAGGCCTGTTCATATCTTTCTTTCTACTGGCTTTTGTCTTTTATCTTTTTTTCCCCAGTTCACTGTTTTAATGTTTGCTGATATTTAATAAATAAACATCAGGCTATATTTTTTTGCTAGGTGGACTGAATGGAATGTTTTCCTAACCTCATCTGAATATAGAGATTGACTGTCAGGTTGCTGGATAAAAATTAATCTGAACATTACATGAACATCCTCTTGCCTTCATATGGATGTTAAAGAGTGGGAATAGGGATTCACCCCTCCAGTACCACATAAGATATAATGAAACATAAGGATATTATATTCAACACCTTGAGGGCAGCTAGTGACGTTCTGGTCAACTAGGTAAAAGATTTCACCTATCCAGTCATGTCCGATTCTAGTAGGTGGTGCTCATCTCCATTTCTTAGCCGAGGGGATCAGAGATGTCCGAAGACACTTCAGTGGTCATGTGGCCAGCATGACTATGCTGAGGTACACAGAACCCTTATTTACTTGCATTTGCATGCTTTCAAACTGCTAGATGGATAGGAGCTGGGGAAACAATAGGAGCTCATCCCATCATATGATGCTTGGGTCTCAACCTGCCAACCTTCTGGTTCACAAGCCTAGAGTAAACGTACATTTCCAAAAACACACGTTCTGAAAGCAAAGAGAAAGAAAACAGACTAATTTTCGGAGAGGGACATTTTGACGTTAGAGGAAGATGTAAGAGACAGGGCTTTTATGCTATAGCCATCAAGAAAAATACATTCTTTTAACTTTCAAGAGCAAGTCAGACAGGCCAGGTCTTGTTTCTTTGTTGATGTGATAAGATAATTTTTGGAACTAAAGTAAAGGATATTATCAGAGAGGTCAGTGTCTAATGGCTAATGAATAAATTAAACAACAACTCTAAAGGTCACATCTGGTCTCAACTTGTGCAAACCTGCTGCAAATGCAGACTACCCTAGATGCTATCAATTTTTGGAATTAATAACAAAAGATAACGTGAAAACATCTTGACTGCTACAGTTTTAAATGCTTTGCCTCTGGGGACATCTGGTAATAAACTTCAATACAATTTAAAGATCAGTTGGAAGATAGAAGCATAGGGCAGAAAAAGGATTGTGTTCAATCATTGCCTGTTTCTCAGCCCCACAGTGTCTTTCTTCCTGAAGTAGCTGGACTTTGGGATGGGGTTCCAACTTATGGGCAGAGGTTCTGGTTATGCTTAGGTGTTCATTGTCTCTGTGTCAGCCCTACAAGATAAACCCAGATGAAGACACTGATTCTCTATAGAGATTAGAACTCTATTGAAATAGGTTATAGTAAAAGAATATTGCAAGTCTGCCAATGTTTTCCCTTTTGAATCTTTTTTTCAGTATTTTTCCACCTGCCTGAACTTAACACAGATTCCCCTAACAGCTTCTAGGTGCCTTCTTCACGGTCATCTCCATGACTCCATACATTCTGTAGAACCCATGGGTTTTCAACTGATTTCATCAAGGAATCAAATGGATGGCGTTTCTAATGATTGCTGATTATTTCTGTAATCATTCTTTGTCATAGACTGATGATTACCTGATGGGGCTTACCTATTGAAACTTGGGGCCTCTTTTATAGTATGTGTTGTGGGGGATCAATTTAAATTGTCTGCCCTAGAGCCTAATACATCATTTTTTCTGTAGATGAAGAGAAATTAGATGAAAGAGCTAAGCTGAGCGTTGCTGCAAAAAGGTTGCTTTTCAGAGTAAGTATCTCAGAAGATGTAAATTTCTCACTACTTCAGTTTAAGGCAGGGGTGTCAAACTGACAGCCCTCGGGCCCGATGCGTCACACATAGGCCATACCCACCCCAGCTCTGGGAACGGGAATAATGTCGCGAAGCGTCACATGATGGCAACGTGATGTGGTGACTTTGGCACTTGGTGTAAACTCTCATAATGCGCTGGAGAGTTCTTCTCCATAAAGAACCTTTTAAGCTGGCAATATATTTCATTCCAGGAAATGGAAAAATCATTTGACGATAAAAGTGTTCCAAAACCACGTTCAAGAAATTCTGCTGTGGAGAGGAGATTAAGACGGATGCAAGACAGATCACGCACACAACCTGTTACAACGGAAGAAGTAGTCATTGCTGCCACGTAAGTTCTAGAAATATGTTAGCTAAAACAATTGCTTTGTTTCTTAATTAGACAGTTCTACTTCCATTCATGAAGTATTTATAGCTAGGTAATTATGAAGGGGTTCTAGCAGAGGGGAAACAATTTTTGGAAAATTATGGTAGCTTAAGGGGAACAACAGTCATTTTTTGAAGTCAGTGATTTAAATCAGGACAAAGTACATGTATACTCTAATTAATAAATCACAGATAATAATAGGATATACTTGATATTACTTGGCGTTATAAATGAAATGAAATCAGATATATCACCTTCCTTGAAAAACTCTGCCAGTGAAATTTCATAAACTACCGGAATCGCAGAAGCCTTCTAAACGCATGTACCCTCTTAATAATGAATTTATATTCTTATGTTTATAATCCTGCAACTGTCCTTCAAATCTCTGTGCTCTTGTAGACAATATATAAATCAGTTAAACTTTGGGAAACATTTCAGTCAACAAATAACTTGGCCTTGGAAATGCAATTTTATAAAATATTTATTGAACTTTACTCAACTCTGGAAAAGCTACTGTATATCATCTTGCTTAGTGAAAACTATATGCTTTCCTTAATGCTGTTCTTTTCTCTTTTCTTATGAATTTTTCTTCCTCTTGGCTATTTTTTTTTTAAAGTGAACCTACCCCTGCCTCATGTACTGTGAATACCCACACTGTAGTGGCAAGAATACCTAATCCCACTATAGTTAAGAGCACTGTACATCCTACCAGGTACTGAGAGACACAATTTGCATGTAACAGGGAACGCAAGCTTCATTGCTAGCAAATGCATCTGTAAAAGCAAGCGTACTGGATGATTTGAAGATCTTTAAAGAATGGTTGTCTTTCTTATAAAAACCTTTCTTTGTCTACTGCAAAAGCAGTCAAACAATTTTGCTTGTTGCACGCTTGATTCAAGAGCTTTTAGATTAGGCACAGTATCTGGTTTCTTTCTTTTGGGGGGGAGGGTCTCATTCTCAAAAGGGGGAAACGCATGGAGAAAGTCAGAGATACTCATAGAACCTTTTCTTCACTTTCTGTCTCCAGTCCCTTAACAGTTAGAAAGATTAATGGAAGGATGAACAATTGCGCCATCTATAGGTATAAGCATAAATTCCTCTTGTTTGGGTTTCCCTTTCAGCTGCTTAATACATCTAAAAGAAACTGAAAGGGACAGAACTGAAAGATTAAAATATAGTGAGAAGAAACAATTTTCCTAAAGCCTAGTAATTTTATTGTGATTTCTGTTTCTGTTGACTATAGCTGACTTTGCCGGATGATAATTTTTAAATTGCAAAGATGGATTGATAGATTAACAAATATCTTTTTACCCACAACATATACCATCATAACTCATCCTTCCATCACTCTTGACTGCTTCCCAATGTCTTTGTATATTTATTGGGAGAATGTGTTTTAACTTAATAGCTCAAGAGAAAATGGATAATGGATTGGTGAATCCAAGCAGGAGGTTAGCGAGATTGAACATCTAGAAGGCAATATAGTTTTTAATTTATCCTGCCAGCTATATAAAGTTGTGTATAACAAATAAGGTATTCTTGAGGACTGCTTAACTTTTGTATTTAATCAAAAGAGTAAAATATAGGATTATAGAAAGATATAATTACACTGATCTCACAAGCTTATGCTGATTCAAGCTGTAAGCATTATGCATTCAATTAATGCCCACTGCTACTGTATTGACTTTCCCTGAAGTGTGAGAAATCTTGCAGGAGTTTCCTGAGTCATTCTCTCTGTCTCTATCTTTATTATATATGTTTGCGCGCACACACAAAACACATACATATATATCCCAGGCCAACATAGAGAATTTGGAATAATTGCCATATAACAGTGTTGCTGTCATAGTTGCCTGTTTTGCATGTAGAAACCAATGCATGTGGTGCTCACTATAGATCTTATGAAACATCTGGCTCAATCCTTCCTGCCCCTCCTATGAATTGAGCATGCTGCACAAAGATTAATGTTTTCCCCACTTCCTTTTGTTGGTAATACAAGCTTGAAAGACCGCATAAGCAGTAGCGATAGAATAGATATTGTTTTAGCATAGTCACTATTTTTCTTAAATTGTAGGCAGTGAGTGGAAGGCTAGATAGATAGGTGGAGGATATCCCTCAACCTAAGAATGGATTCCTGCGAAGGAAAAGTAAAACGTGGTTCAAGTGTTTGGTATTCTTTTATGCATGTTACTATGAAAATGATACAAATGTCTTGCTATATTCACAACAAATCAAAATGAGAGTTTTAAAGAAGAAATGTTGAATTTAATAGCTGAGAGTTCAGAAGAACCTTTCATCAAGATTATATACCCTCTGACTTACGATATTTAGCTATACAATGTAAATTGGTGTATGGCATAGATATGATTTCTGTGGCTCTTTTGGATTTTAAAACACTGCCCTTAGATAAATGTGGAATACATGATTAAGAAGATAATACAGATCCAGCTGCACAAAACCAAGTTGCCAGCACTTTGCTCCTGACTCTTCCTAGATCTTGTTTGAAGCTTTCCTGATTTTTTTTTTAAATGTCTCGTGGTATTAAAGCTGCTAGGTATGTTAATTCTGAGGTTTCATTTAAGGTTGCAAGCATCTGCCCACCAAAAAACATCAACCAGAGAAGAAATAAAGGAAGCCAAAGATGCTGCTGAGCAAGAGCAGTCTGGAGAACCAGATTCTTCTACACTGAGTTTGGCTGAAAAGATGGCCTTATTTAATAAATTGTCTCAACCGATAACAAAGGCGGTCTTTGTAAAGAAGAGGGATCTTAGACGAAGGAGATCGAAAGCTCGTTATCAAACTCAGCCTGTCACTCTTGGAGAAGTTGAGCAGGTACAAATGCAAATGTTTTCTTCTGCTCACAACTCAGCCATGTCATGTTTATTCAATAGAAATTGTCCACATGGACAATTGTCCACATGGACAACATGAAAGTCCTCTTTCATCAAACTTCCTTGCATAAAAATGTGGTCCAGCACTTCATCTGACAGCAGCTCTACTGTTGTTAATCAAGCTTTATGATTAGAGTCTCGGCATGTAGAGATAACCCTTTATCATGAGGCAGACTTTAAACACCCAAACACATTTTTCTAATGCAAGGTCCGTACAAAATTATTTATAATTTTGCAATCCGGTGAAGACAGTACAATATTGAAGGTACATGATTTTTAATAAGACGGTTATATAGGTACCTAATAGCTGTGCTTACCTAAGCTGACATTTCTAAATACAAAGGCATAAATTCTGTAAGTTCTTGAAGTACCTGAAACTATTAATATCTGTCTTAGGAAAATGTGCTGCTGATGTATTATCCTAAGTAGATCTCAAGTTCTAGTCACAATTTTAGCCCTGAACTCCCAAAACTATATACTTGCTGTCTAATTCTAAACATGTTTACTAGGTAAAATATAAATCCCTCTTGGTTTAGGTACAAGTACACCACAATTTTTTTCCATATTTAAGGAGATTTAAGGCCCAGCTACTACATGGAACCAACTTGCCTATAAACATGGACTGCGTTTATCTTCAGGGCTTACCATGTTTCCCTGAAAATAAGACCCTGTCTTATATTTTTTTAAACCCTGAAATAAGCGCCTGGCCTTATTGCCATGTACTCAAAAGCCCAATTGGACTTATTATCAGGGGATGTCTTATTTTGGGGGAAACAGGGTAGTTGATTTGGTTTATAAGCAAGCTGTTTCCTACTACTGTTCTTACACCCAATAATTGAATACAATTTTTATTAGAATCAATGAGAAGTGTATATTCAAGGATTGTATCTATCTTATTTTCCTCTGTATGTGATCAATATTGCTAAAGTTGCTTTCAGGATTGAAAAATGGTACAAATAGTAAATACCGTATTTTTCGGAGTATAAGATGCACTCTCCCCCAAAGTGGGTGGAAATGTCTATGCGTCTTACACTGCAAATGTTGCCAAAGCCCCGCCCACCCATAGGCCCCCACCCTTAAGCCAGTTTTGGCCTCGGCGCATTGCGTTTTCGGCGTCTGCACGCCCTGTTTTAGACCCATTCCAGGCTGCTGGGATCACCACAGCCCATCGCCACCTCTACATGTCTTGTTTCTGGTCTCTGTGTGTTGCGTTTTCAGCCAATTGCAGGCGATTGGCGGTGGCAATCCCCGCCATCTAGAACAGGCCGAAAACGCAACACGTGGAGGCCGAAAATGTGATGCGTGGAGGCAGCAATCGGCAATGTGCTGTGGTAATCACCGCAGCCTGGAACAGGTCTAAAATGGAGCATGCAGAAGCCAAAAACATGATGCGCAGAGGCCAAAAACGCAACACGCGGAGGCAGCAATGGGCTGTGGCAATCCTTGCAGCTTGGCGGTATTCTGGGAGACCAATCCAACTGGCAAACAGCTACTCATACTGAATCAGGCTGCAGTAACATGCTGAAGCTAACCAGACTATTTGCTGCAAGGACTCTAGCCAGATGAATACCGATGGATGCTGGTAGGCAGAGACAGAATTTTTTTTTCTTGTTTTCCTCTACAAAAACTAATGTGCATCTTATACTCCAAAAAATATGGTATCTTTTTTTACCATTAAGGTCCTGTTCCCCCCTGCCCCCACGCCCCAGTATAATTGACCCATGATGGCATAGGTGTGTGTTGAGCT
The DNA here is from genome assembly GCA_032468115.1 of Grayia smithii. NCBI lineage: Eukaryota > Metazoa > Chordata > Lepidosauria > Squamata > Grayiidae > Grayia > Grayia smithii. The sequence goes on from JANHFM010004143.1 coordinate 126,066, forward strand.
AATCTGAATATAATCATGTTCTGCAGCAAATAGTATTTTTTAAAACCTCTACATTCTATTTTATTTAAAAGTGGTAGCACTAATAGGTTAAGCATACGTGTACAGTAGTTGAATTGTAGAATTAAAATATAAAGGCTAATGCTTCCTGACCATGTACATAAATACTTAGAAATCCATTTGAAAGTATTTTTTTTCCAAATTAAACTATTACATTTTTATCTTACTGTTCCTCCAGTTTACATACAAGGATCACTCCAATTTTTTTTCCCATGCTTATTTCCTTCAATTTTTATAAGCTAAATTGTATGAAGAGAATGAGTTCATATATTGTGCTAAACCAAAATGTGATTTGTTTGTTTATTATTGTGCTATTTGGTTCTTTATTAATTCAGCTAAACAGAGTTAAGCAAATGATGACTTAGTGTGATATATGAACTTAGTTGGAAAACTTTCATCTGAAAGTCACCCAGCAAGTTTTCTGCTGAATGAGGAATTGAATCTGAAGCCCAGCAATCAAGTTTAGATTAGAAAATCAATTCTAATCCTCAGATGGAGAATTTGTGGCCTTCCAGATGAGTGCTAGACTTTAGCTTCCTAATCAGAGATTGGTGCAATAGAGGTTCTAATCCAACATCAGGAAAGGACCAAGATTTCCTACTTCTGTTTTTGATTTCCCACATTCATCAGCTAACCTATATGAGTGTAGGTTTGTTAAGATGTTAAGAAAAGTAGGTTTGTAAATAAATACACTTCTCAGTTGATGAAAAGAGAACCATTGAGAATCTTGAATTGCAACTGTTTCCAGAAGCAGCATTTTAAAAATATGGAATTATGGCAGAAGAGGAACAGAAAACACAATTGTTCTCTTCTATCTCATTTTCACTAGTCTCCTTATGCTTCTTTACGATCATGTTGCCAACTCAGCATCTGAAAGGTTACAATAATGAATAGCTAGCATAATTGCTGGTTATTACACAGTTTTTCTTGTAGACAACCAGTTTTAAGTCTCTATCTCATTCCATAGGTACAAAGTGACAGTGAGAAGATCACTCCTCTGTCTCCAACTACTATAACATCCGTATCAAGCATGATATCTGCTTTGGCACCATTATTTAGTAAAGATCTCCATGTGAAGGCAGCAGAAGATCCAATGGTCAGTAAACCTGATTTCAAATACTACCCTTCAGTGGAAAGCATGGATTTGTCATTAAAAAATACCCCGAAAACAGAATTGTGGCAGCCTTCATTAGAAATAAGAGAGAACAATCAGCAGTTGAGAGACCATGAAGAAGCAGAGCCCAAGGAATTTGCAAAATGGGAAATGAATGGCGTAAGAAAGCATAGCTCCTTTGAGGAAGAGCCCCCACATCCTCTTCCTGATAAAACAGTGGACTACAACAAAGAGATGAAATATGTGTTCCCAAGAAAAAACAGCATGGAATTGCTTAGCCCACAGTCTCTTTGTCAGCGTACTGAAGAAAAGGTCATTGACATCCTGCCAGCGAAACAAGGAGTCAAAGGGCAGTTCTTTGAGGAGTTGATGGAGTATGAAGGAATTGCCATGGACTCAACACTGCGAAGAGGTAAATGGTTGACTTCCAGTTCTTCATTTGTGTAAATAAATCTTAATCTCTTTATTATACAAATTTTAATCAGCATTTAGCTCCCAGTGAAGGGGTGTGTGTGTTGGTATACGTGTAAGTGAAAATGAAATTATAGAAAATGGATTGAAGCAACATGCCTTGTAAGCTACGATCTAAAAATACCCTTCCTTCCCTTTATAAATGCTTATGTTTAAAATGTGCATTTTAAAAAGCTGCCTGATTAACTGGAACACATTTTTAGTTAATTGCCTGATTAATCAATTAAATATTGCTGTCCTAAATTCAATATGTGATAATAACCTATTAGTAATTATTCTCAAGAAATCTATTTGATTATCAAATGTAGCAGTTAGATTTTTTTCCTCTTTAATAAAATCAATGATGATATTTTCATACCTATCTTCCATAGCTTTTCCAGGAAAAAAATATTGCAGTATAGCATGTGTTGTTCTCCCCAGAGGCACGGACAAACCAAATTTCTAAAACTCAAGTTATGTTCAAAGTTTTATTTATTTACTTATCAAAAGTATTGGCCACTTAAGCACAGGGTAAGGTAAAGATAAATTGAAGAGGTCTATTTTTCTTTATTCATCTTTTTTTCGTAATGCAAATTTGCTGAAATACATTTACTGATTTTTAAAAACCAAGTGAAAATCCTTTCTTTATAAAATAATGTTTTATTCAGTGAATACATTATTTGTAAACCATGGTTTATGCTTTAATTTATTGTGCACATCAAGCCCTTGAGATTTAGTAAAAGTATGGTTAAGTAAATCATGGCTTGGCAATAATATGTGAACCAAATAAGTATTTGAATATTTGTACAACATATTAAAACATATTTCTTACTATAAGAATAAGGACTCGTATGCAGTTTTGATACTGATTGATATTTAGTTCTAAATGTTTTCCTTTTTAAAAACAATCATTAGACTATTTGTTTAACATATAAAAGCCTTTCATGCTGCAATTATTTTATTCCCTGGCAGTAAAACAATCCCAACAATCACATTATAATGTTCCAGAACAAATTTTTAAAACAAATTAAACAGTGTTTCTTGCTGAACAGTTGAGAAAAATTGAAAAGTCAACTTTCACCCGTGGTGCTTTTAATTTTACCAAGAAATTGTAAATTACAAAGAAATATAGTATTCTTTTCACAGTTCCTTTTTTATGTGATATAGGAAGAAAAGTGCAATTTGTTCATCAGGGAAAACCTACTAGATATTTTGCAATCACCTTATGGAGAACCCAACTTTTCGTAAATTATATTTGTATAGAGGCATATTTTATATATTTGAACCAGAGGTAATATGATTTAGTGACTTTGAATTGACAGTCTTACAGATCCAAATTCTGATTAGGTTTATCTTTTATGCTATGATGAGCAGAAGTACTAAGCAAGGAACACAAATAGCCCATGGGCTTTAGATCTAACATCCAAAATTTAACCAGGACTAAAATCAACCCAGATCAATTGAATGCTGCCACCTGCTGAGAAATATTTGTTATTACTAATCCACATAAATTGGAAGGTTCCTACGAATATTAATAAAAACAATGAAAATAAATAGTGCTTGAATAACAGAATCAGAATCATTATCCCACAGTGAATTGGACATTTGAAATTAAATTTATTGAAAAAGTAGTAGCATTGTATTGCTTAGCACTTCAGGCATTTGGAAAAAAGTTGTTATTTTTAGAGATTAATTTTGATTATTATTTTTATTAAATAATAAAAGGATATTATTTTAGATTATTCCACCTCTATTATTTTTATAAATAACTCAAGGTGGTGAACATATCTAATAATCCTTCTTACTTCTATTTTCCCCACAACAACCCTGTAAGGTAAGTTGAGCTGTAAGTTAGGTTGGGCAGCCCAGAGTTACCCAGCCAGGTTTCATGCCTATGATGGGACTAGAATTCACAGTATCCTAGTTTCTAGGCTACCATTTGTAGCTTAGAGCATTTGGAAATGTGAAAAATCATACGCCACATCCAAAGTGACTACATCTTTTCCAAGGCACACCAAGATTGAAAATCTGTCTGGAAAGTTGAAAAACCACATCCAGACATTATACAGCTCTATGTAATCACCAGGAAGTCAATCTTGGAAGATTTTTTTATCATATTTTAAAAGCTGCAGTAACCTATTAACTGTGAGGACAAACATTATTTTTTAGTTATGAGTACTATAAAGGCATATTAAAAAAATAGAAGTCATTTATCGATTTAATTGATGCAAAATATGCAGGAGATTCTTGCAATGAAGCACTAATGATGAATTTCTCCCCTTCAGAGATTGATGAACCATCTTCAGAGTTTAGAGCAGCTGCAACAGAAAGTGTTTCTCAATCAGCAGCAGTGCTGTCCTGTAGGCAACAGGAAACCTTTGAGCTGTTAGGAAAAGAAGGCTTTAGTGACAGTAAAGCTGAAATAACAGAGGACACCCTTGATGCATCCAGCAAAACTATGTCCATTAAAGAAAGGTAAATAGACTCTTCTGAGTGTATGATTGTCCTCTTATTTATAGGAGGAGTCTAGTTTAGTAATGATACAGAATACCATTCCTTGTGGACAATCTTCAACTATATAGTGGTACCTTGGTACTCGTCGTTAATTGGTTCCGGGAGGCATGACGAGTACTAAAAACGGCGAGTACCAAACAAACCATGTGACTTAGCACATGACCCTTTGTAGCAAGTCACGAGGCAGCTGAGACCTAGTAGTTCTAGCTTGCACATTGAGTACCAAAAAAATGACGAGCACTAGGCGACCAAATTTTCCCATTGAAATGCGTCAGGTACCAAATTTTATGAGTTTTAAAGTAGATGAGTACCAAGGTACATTTGCATATTTTAAGCCACTTTTTTGACTGCTAAAAATAGAACAACATGATCCTCATTCCTATTGGATAGTTAATTTATTAAGTAAGGCATCCTTGCAAACATGAGAAAACAGAGTCTGAAATGTGGTTTTAATCAGACAGCTGAATAAATGGTTAACTTTAAGGAGAGCAAACCAAGCAATTGCTTATTACAGTTATCCTGTTGCCAAAATATAGCTGTGTATGCAGCGTTTAGCATTTTGTGAGTCTCCCACTCTTCTTTTTTAAACAAAGAGCTTTTTTTTTTGCTATGTTGTCAGTATTAAACTGAAAAAATATGTTATGCTTTGCTCGATCCATATGATGAAGCAGAATGAATTATAGCAATTGAATAAATGAACATGTTACAATACACTATTCCACATCTGTGCAAAATCTAAGCTATCTTGGCATGATTTCCTTTTAAGCATACATTATATACAATTCCCAATTCAGCTATTGGCCACATATCTTTTTTTTCCATGGCAGAATTACAATGTAAAAACTGTAGTTTGATCATTTTAGTAACTTTCAGAATTATGTCATCAAGATTTTCATACAGTAAGAAATTTGGCTTGGTATAATTCATAGCCTATAATTTCTTCTTACTTTTAAGCAACGAAGTGACGTTTATAGCCTGCATGAAGAACTGGGACTATAGGTAGTTCTCAACAACCATTTGTTTGGTGACTTTTCAAAGTTATAAAAGCATTGTAAAAAGTGACTTAGAACCATTTTTTACATTTACAATCATTGCAGTATCCCCATGGTCACATGATTAAAATTCAGATGCTTAGAAACTCATTAATATTTATGATGGTTGCAATGTCCTGGGGTCATGTGATCATTTTTTGCAACCTTCTGACAAGCAAAGTCAATGGGGAAGCCATATTCACTTAACAACTGTGTTACTAACTTATAAACTGAAGTGATTCACTTAACAACTGGGGCAAGAAAGGTGGTAAAATAGAGCAAAACTCACTTAAAAACTGTCTCACTTAGCAATAGAAATATTGGGGTTAATTGTGATAATAAGATGAGAACTATGTGTAGTCACCAGTGCAAAGTCTGCCACGTTCATATATTTCATGGTGGGGAAATATTGTGTTGTCATCTCAGAAATGTCCATAAAAAGCCACTGTTTTCATGTATTCAATAAAATCTTCTATGGACGAAAGTGATGGTCATAATGGAGGAGGGATTGGAAAAACAATGGCTTGGCAAGATGACAGAGAATTGCAGCCTGGCTTCTTATAAGTACATTATATACCTCAAAGAGAGGAAAACCAACCTCTCTTGGACAAGAAGTGGGAATTGTTTCTCCTAACTTATATCTTTGAACACGATAGAATGCTCAGTTTCATGTAACTTAGCACTCAGTTTTGGAATAGAAAAGTAAAGATAAATTGTATTCCAACTGCGGCATGAACCCATATTTGTACAAAAGCGCAAATGCACGTGTAATTTTACTTGCCATATGATAGTGGTGTCAGATTAAGTTCAAGTGATTTGCTAATTGGGTGCTGGAATAGATGGTACAGCTGTGTATATTTTTGTCTCCATTGTAAATTATCTTTTTTTATTCTCTTGTTTATTGATGAATTAATTGTACATTTGTCTTGCATCATCTGTAATCGGAATATGTGATATTCTTAAGGGCTAAACCCAGTTTGTTTATAATCATATTGTAATTCTTGTAAAAGCAGATAATATTCTATATTGTTTATTTGTCTTTTAACATTCCTTTTTGTATAATGTCAATTCACTTAAGGTTTTCCTTTTTTTGTAAGGAAAAACTGAAAGTACAGATTAGGACACAAAAAAGGGTAATAGTCCATTTATAACAGAAAAATATGGTTGAATTTATCTGTCCTAAGGCTTAGTTTGATGAGGGAAAATGAATAAAGAGCTTTAAAAAAAATAGGCTTTCATTTTAAAAAGAGTGGGGGAGAAGCGTCAAGTGGAAACCAAACTGACAGTGTCCTCTGCTGTGGTTCTCCGTTTCTCAATTTTACTTTGAAAATTCTAATAAACATTGCATTTCTTGGATGGCCTTCTTTAAAAGCACCTTTGGTTGTATGAGACACAGTGCCCCTATCTGTACACACAATTCGGATTTTGGAATGGGATGTAATCAAGATTGAGATGCCAGTTCTAAATGAGGAGTGGACATCCTCATTTAGAATAGAACATCTGTTGTTTGGGGTCTGATTCACCCATTTCACCACCAGCCATGATTGCCCCAAGGTTTATGTGGCACATTATCCTTTTTGCTGAAAGGGAGTAAGGAAAACTGCCAAACTTTCTAAAACTCGGATTTAATAACAAAAAGGTAACTATTCCTCAAAGGACTTATTTTCAGACCTCACTATTTGGTAGTGGTTGTCTGAATTTGCTTTAAGTTGTCATTGTGTCCTTTTTGAACTGGATGCAATACTCCAAGTGGTGTCTGACCAGGGCATAGTAGATCTCAACACTGTGTTTGTTAATACCCACCACACCACCAGCGTTCTTGTCTTTTCTTTCTTAGATTTAATTGTCAGTCTGAGTTTCATTGGATCCTGCCCAAAATAATTCTAAGATTAAGAAGAATGCCATTTTAGTATTTAAAAGAATGAATACAACTCTTCATATATTTTTCGAAAGAATAATTTAAGATAACTTACTAGATTTTTGTTCATATGTGATATTTAAATGATCCAGGAGTCATTGTATCTATGTCAGATTACTTTTATTTAAGGATTGTATCATGGGTTACTAAATCTTTTTTCTGTACATATAAATTAAAATATAAAGTATGGTTATGTCAAAGAGTAAGGTTTCTGAAAGTCAGAATTTGCTTTGTCTCCATTATTGAATAGAATTCTCAGTGGAATACGTTTAGTTACTTCACAAATTTACATTCATAGATCCAACCAAGTCCATATTTTTTTTTCCCTTCAGGCTGGCACTCCTAAAGAAGAGTGGCGAGGAAGACTGGAAAAACAGATTGAATAAAAAAACAGAGCAAGGACGTAGCCCTCAACTACAGGAGAAGGAGCAACTATTTACAAAGAAGGTACAGTTCCCTATATTTAGAAATAGCATTTCTCTTTAAATTTTCCTTTTTTACTTCAAAAGTTTCCATAGTGGGAAAGAACTTCTGAAAAGACAAAAAGTTCCATATATATCAGAATTATTAAATCACTCATAGTATTTAGATTGGCCATACCATAAATGTAAGTGTTTTATGGTTTCCATTGTGTAACCTCATTAGTTTGCCAAAAACAGTAATCTTTATACAATATTTTATGTGATAGTTTGTCAGAAACAATCTTTATAAGCATATGCTACAATAAATCATGCGTTTTAAACTACAATATATCCTATACTTTTAAAGTTTAGTATTTTTATATTTCTTGAAGTATTGCTGTAGCAATACATTATTTCTCTGGTTGCATAAGAAGGTAAAATATAATCTAGAACTGTTCATATATTAGGATTTATCTCTCCCCAAGTTTCAAAATACTCTGAAAATATATTTCTCTATCACATCCTGGATTTGGTTTTACGTAGGTTCTGAGCAATTCCCAACATGCATGCCTACCCCCAATCTTGCCAGTGTATTCCTGTCATCCATTGTCAACATCCTGTCATGGCATAGTCACCACTCTATCTACTTTCTTGTATTCTCCTTGCTTTTACTTCTCAGCTGCTTCTGCAACTAACATCCTAGTTTGGGATATCCCAGTGGCTCTGCCCATTGGCTTTTTTTTTTCCTCCCTCCCACCCCATATTTCTGCATGCTACAGACTAGCCCTGCTTTATTCTGTAATTCAAAACTTGTATTTTGGCACCTACTTTCTGAAATCCCTGCACTATGAGTAGTTTATGGACAAAATGTTTTGGACATCTGTAGTGAATAGTGGTTAACAATTCAGTATATCCTACCTGATTCTAATCCTGTATGAAATAGTGCTGTGTATCTCAGAAGGAAATTTTAAAGACACAGGAGACACTGTGACACATGTCAGCATATGAGCCATATTTTTTTTTGGTTCATTGGTGGAGGACTATCATGTAATGGTGGCCAAAAATCAGGATTTGCTAGTATCTTTCCTGATTAACACAAATAGGACATTTAGCATGATTAGAAAGCTTAGAAAGCTATGCTTAAATATTTTTCTTTTAACAGCAGGATGGATGGTTAAAGTAGCTCAAGGCAAAAATTTTGTGCCATTCAGAAGATGCTCCCAACCTGCTTGTTCCCTTAAAGCTGGCATGTGTAAGGGTTGAGTGAGTTGTTTTTCTGTCTCTGTACAAGTCAAGGCAAAACAGATCATTTTGGGGTGGGGGCAATGTTGAAACTTGCAAGTGGACCATTGTTCTTTTGGCATAGCTCTTGCCTCATCAGCTTTCTCTACTCTTGGGGGTAAGCAAGTCATTAGTAGTCAGCCTTTGTTGCAGACGAGTCATGTAGGGAAATGAAAACAGCATCTTGGGATCAGTTGAAAACAGCAAGTGGAAACAAGATAGTAGAGGGACTAAGTAGCTGGCTGAGAAGGTTTATTGTAGATAGTTCTTCAGTTATGATGGCAATTGTGACTGAAATTTCTTTTGCTAAGTAATGCAGTCAAGAATCTTGATGTCAGATGGCTCTGGGCTACAAGAAACCCTGAGATACAGTGCTGCAGAAAGCCACAGCCAGTGCAGGAAGCCACAGCTGCTCTAGATCAGCCCCTACTGCCTTCATCATCCTGCATTTCGACGTCCTGCCACCCTGCAGTCATCACCCCAACTGACTTCCGCTGTCTTCTTGGTCTAACTGCTGACAAGTGGGAGACTTAGCACTCTGAAAGTCAGCTGCTGGCCACGTAAGACCTTCTTACTCAGGACATGCAAGGAAGCCACCATGCACAACTTGTGGAAGAAAGCTTTGCCAGCAGTTTCCTGGTGAAGGACCAGACCAGGCATGCTTTGAGAGCAGCTCCATGGTGATAGCAATGATCAGCCAGCTTCAGCACAGGTGAAGCTGTTCCTTTCTGTTGCTGCCACATCAAACCATTTCATTGCAAATTTCTTGTTTCAGCCCCATGGCTTTCTCTTAGAATGAGACATGTTATGATGGTCTAGAACAGGGGTGTCAAATTCAATGCCTGTGGGCCGGATCCTTCCACGGGATGCTTAGATCTGGCCTGCAGGGCCACCCTGGAAAGAGCGAAGGACCGGGCCGCAGTGCCTCTGCCAGGAAAAAAGGAGCGCAAGAGGGCTGTATGTGTCCCTCTCATGCTCAGTTTTCGCTGACAGAGGTTTGCAGGAGGCCATTCCAGCCAAAAACAGAGTTCAGGAGCCCGTTTTCACTGGCAGAGCACTTGGGTCACAGGCGCCCCCAGCACAAGTAATGTCAAGGGTGGACCATGTTCACCCTGGCCTCACCCATCCTGGTCCCCTGAGTCAAACACAACCCTGGTGCGGCCTTCAATGAAATCAAGTTTGACACCCCTGGTCTCGAAGCTCTCTTTATTTAAACGTGCTGGAAAATTCTACATAATTTCTTCATAGGTGGGTATTGTGCAGACAGCATTCTGCATATCTTTCATGCTCAGAAGAATTCAACAGCGGATTTTAAAAGCTTCCCCAATCAGCTTCTGTGCAATTATACAAGTACAGAAGCGTTTTTTAAAAAAAGGGATTGAACTAGGGTGATTTTAAAAATTGATTTTTTTGGGTGGAATTTTGATGAGGGGATTGTTCTTATGAGACAATTTATTACAGTTCAAGGGGCAAGATTGAATTATGTCTTTTGCATTCTTATTGGCTGGCTTCTGGTGGGAAGCATCTATTTGCTCATAGAGATTAGAGGATTTTCATTGGATTACTGGGCCAATATGAGCCAACATAATCTCATGGCTGGCTTCAAAATATTGTGCAGACACTCTGGAATGGAATTGGGGCTACAGAGAAGTGGCCATAAGCTTCAGCCAGAAATTTAAAGCAGAAACACATTTACTTAAAACTCGTATGAATTGATTTACTTATATAGATGTAAATTTAGATTTCCAAATTTGAGATTGCTTAGGATCTAAAAAACAATACCTGCTAAAAAGCAGGTATTCCATTGAGCAAACTGATCAATGATTTCTGCACATTACATAATTCAAATCTCAGTTTACAACACGTTTATTCCTGTATGGGAATAAACAGGTTTATTCCTATTTGGGAAACACCAAAACTGGCAATAGGCAGTCTAGACCCAAGAGATTATTTGGTCCTGTGATGACTTTAGGAAACCTCAGTTCTTTCTTTTATTTAGAGCAAGCAGATTCTACCTTACAAGATCTCTATTCTATCAGAATTCAATCTCAGTTTATTTTCTTTGTCCACTATGTCAGTACATCCAGATGCTAGTTCAGAACATCCAACTTCTCCTGATTCATAAGGAAAAGAAGAAATGAATGCTGTTAGCTTACTGACAACATCTAACCTAAGTAATGCTGCAGATAAGTAGTGTCATGTGACATCTTACACTTGCTTGCTGGGTACAGAGTTAGAGTCACCTAATTCTATTTCCTGAGACAGTGCCTTCAAATTCGTGGGCAAACAGTACAGCACAACAGTTCCAGTCCCCTCACAGAAACAGGCCCAGAGAATACCCCAGTGAATTATGAAAATTGCTGAATGAGCAATCAACATCAATAAAGCTCCATATCTCTATTTCTCTGTTGGAGGTCATGTATCAGGACAACGATGGTTGATTCAGTTCTAAAGCTAGCAGTGAACCCAATCTGAAAAGAGTGGTGTTTCTTGACATGCTAGGCTACATATATTAATTAAAAGTTCTAAAGATTTTTTTTTCTGAAAAAGCATCTCTAAGATTACTCCAACTGGAATGTTAATTCATCACAATTTTACAATCACTGGTATCCAGCCTTTTATTCCAGATGAAAGTTTTTGGGCCAAAATTCTTTTGTGGGAATGGGTTATGAATTCTTTTTCTGAACCCCATTTTTATAGTCTAGTGTCATTTTATATATATGTTTCATGAAATGGTATGGCTTAAAAGAATCTTAAATTCTGGTCAGTACCATAACAATCATATTGAGAATTGTTTGACAAATGGTTAATGATAACTTCTTTATCTCATTCAACTCAGGGTTACTGTTAGTCAGTTGTTGGTACATGTTATTAGGTAGAGTTGGAGTAGTGAACACTTTTGCTTTGTATGTTTTTTATGTACAAAAAATATAACATCAACCCAAAGCACCACTAAATATAAATGTCATTGGAATAAAAGAGGAATGGTTTTAATCAATAAAGTGATGCCACCAAATGCTTGAATAAACTTTAATCAGTAACCTTTTTGTTAAGATTGCAAATTATCTAGAAATATAAGACATTCCTAAAATATTTAGGCATGTTAACACTTTGAAAGAATGTACAAAACACCACACTTTCAACAGTAGTTATGTAATGGTATATGGGAATGACTTTGGGAGACAGAAGGAAGAGCCACAGCCAGTAGAATGATCAACTAAGAGGCAGCTGAGCTCATAGAAGAAATGGGGGAATGGAAGACATCTCAGAAGGGACCCTCCCTAGTTTCTTGGGTTATAAGAGTGAAGGGAAAAGAGGTACTTTCAGACTTGAAAGATGCTGTTAATGTAACATTACAATAAAGTAGAATTATGGGTATGCTTCCTGTCTGGGCTATCTCACAATAAAATATTATTTCAGAATGAGGAATTTCAAAAGTTGATAACTGTAAAATCTAACCCTGACTCTTTTAAATGCAAATGTTTTAAATTAAGATATGGAAATCATTGAGATTTATGGCAATCTTATTCAGAAATAATAAAATATTTTTAATAAATATATGCACGGTTTTGATAGAAATATTGGATATTACAATCTCCATGGTATCAAAAGTAGTTAGTAATAGATATATATGGATTAATTGTGCCCATCTGCTATAATTGTTGACACAATTGTCGCATTTTACTGCATTAGGGTAGACTAATCGTTAATTCATATGTATAAAGTTGTAATTGGTTTAATATTTATAAAACATCCAGATAGGAATAAAATTGTATCTGAAGAAGTCCTTTTTTTCACATTCTCTTTGTATTTTAATTTTTACCCTCCTTCCTTAGTTTTACAATCGTACAAGACTTCCTCCCCCCCTCAAAATCTCTCTATTAGATTAATTTTTCTAATAATGAAATGGCCACTCTTTATTACATTTACATTTTGAGCACCAGATTATTCACTGAGCTTGGGGTCAGACGATTAACCAAACCAAAGGATTTTAATTACACTTTACTCCAGCAAAGGCCTCTTGCAAAAAATTAATCTTTCAAAACTTACCAAATACTAAAGATGATCTTCACAAAATTGAACAGGAGAAGTTATGATTAAAAATTGTTGTATAAAGTAAGAATATCTTTCTAAAAAAAGAAGTGGTTAGTACCGTAATTGCTTTGTCCCTCTAGCTATCAGTTAGCAGCCTATTGACATTGGTAGCTTTTCTTCTTCTTCTTCTTCTTCTTCTTCTTCTTCTTCTTCTTCTTCTTCTTCTTCTTCTTCTTCTTCTTCTTCT
>JANHFM010004143.1:143360-155580 GCA_032468115.1 Grayia smithii
GCTAGACTAGCCATGCCCAGTTCCTGTAACCGTTCTTCATATGTTTTGGTCTCCAGCCCCCTAATCATCCTGGTTGCACTCCTCTGGACTTTCTCCAGAGTCTCAACATCTTTCTTATAGTGTGGTGACCAAAACTGGATGTGGTGACCAAAACAGTCTTTCACATTCAACACCAATCAAATCGTGATTGTACAATCAAATCGTACTACTGGGCTAATAGGCTGTGATATATGACATTTTTTCAGCTACTAGCTGGCATATTTAGAGATCTATAGTGCATTTCTTGCAGTGCACAGGCAACTGAGTAGGAATTGACTGAGCTTATATATAACAGACCTTTCTTCTGTCACTGTTCCTGCTCTTTAGAATATCTTGCCTCCGATTTCTCCCCCCCCCCCCCCGAATGAGTTCCAACCCTCCTGATCTTCGCAAGAGCTTAAAGACCCAGCTCTACCAGTTGGCTTGGAACTCCAATGTGGGGGTGGGGGCTTCATATTGGGGGTGGTTGATAGATTAAGAACTGATCCCACCTCTCCCCTTCTCATTCTAATCCCTCTCCATATTTTAGTTAGGATTCAGTATTTGTACTTTTATAATATTTTATTTGTATTGTCTATGGAGATTCCCAGTCATCCAGGTCATGGTTATCCCAAAAGTGCTTTTTTCAAGAGGTAACTGGACTTTCTTGTTTTTCTTTAAAGACATTTAAAGAATGTCTTCTCATCCAAGAAGCTTCTTCAGCTCTGGTGGGGAATGGAAGGATTTATACTCCTTGCAGACAGCTGGTCATTTGCATTCTTTTAGTGAGTCTTTAAGGCCACCTTGAGCTTTATCTGTGCACCACTCAGGTGGTACAAATGGGCGTGGAGCCTTTTTGGAACCGTTGAAAGGACTGTGTTGTAGACTGGAGATAGATGATGTCATATCCCCCCTCCTGTTGAGAGAGGGCAGTTCAATTTTGACATAGATGACTTCTTTGACCCCTCTTAAACTAGTGGTCCTCTCTGTCCAAAATATGGACTTTGCTGTCTTCAAAAGAGTGTCTTTTGTCTTTTAAATGCAGAGGGATTGCTGAATCTAGTCCTAATGGGTTTGTTCTCCTTTCTTTGTATTGTTCATACGTTTTGTATAATTTTATCTTTTTAACACTGTAAGCTGCCCAGGGTTGCCCAGTGGTAAAATGGCAGCTAATACATTTATAATAAAATTTATTAATAATTTTTGTTATAAATTTAAATAGATATATGTAGCAGATTTTTAAAAATTTCTGGTGAAAAAGCAACCATGTGAGTCTCAGTGGCAATTGGAAGCAGCACAGTCCAAAGAAAGGGTTACTAATTCAGCCAGAAAGAATCAGATATCTGTCTTGAACTTTTGAAAGGAAAAAGCTTTTGCAGCTGACAATAATTTAACAAGAGATTTTGTGAAGTCTGATGCATAACTGAGAAACTTGCATTTACATATATAAAACTATGTAGTGCATGAAATGGCACTTCCTTTTCTGTTAAATGTCATGTTAAATGTCATAAAATGTCATAAACTCTTACTGTCCTGGGCTTCTGGAAGTTAAGATAAAATTATTGACAGCACTCTGTTTTGGAGATATCTATTCTTGTTAGGTTTATCATATAAGAACAGATAAGCCTGAACTTCTGTCTACAACAGAAGTTGTAGCCAAAAATTTCAATAATAAATCATTGTGGTTAAGTCAAGGAAATCACATGACCAAATTTAATTTTATGGCTGTTTTACAATGATCATAAAGTGAGTCACTGTGGTCATAAAGCAAATAATGTGGTTGTTAAGTGAATCATGTGGTTGTTAAGCAAATCCATTTTTCCAAATTGGCAGTTTTTGCCAGTAAGCAGCTTTTAAGTCTATCAAAACTTTGAATAGTCATTAAACGACCAGTCATGTTACTGGACCTGCATTTAAATTTTAAAATTATAGGTATTAATGCTGTCGTGCTGGCTATTTTTTCTGTAATGAAAGATTTATATAATTCCAACAATTGAACTGCAGATCAGCAATTCTTGGCAAAAAACAGGTTGTTTTAAAATGCAGCTTTGCTCATATCTTAGTACACAATTATTAAAAAATTGCTGTTTAGCCATATCTTTCTGTTGAAAATTCATATAAAAAAGGACAGAACTTTGAAGTGTGGTTGCAACCACCATCTTGACTGCATCACATCAGTATAAGAAAGTTTTCAATAAACTTTATTGGCATCACAAGGTAAATGACTTTTCAAAGCTCTTCTGTCCGAACTTAAGCAATCATTTGTCAGCAATGAGGAAATTTTTCACTCCATACATTAAGCATCATCCTAGACAGAACTGGTATTATGGTACATTAAATATTTTCATTTCCAGAGTTATCTCTGTTATCTTCTCTGTTTTTAATCTATTGTTTCCAGTTGGTATTAGGCTGGAAATTTTTTAAATGGTTCCATTTTGTCACATTTAATGTTTCCATTAAAAATGAATCACTTTTGTTTTCTTTGACTCTTTGGGGATTTGGATATTAACTAGAAAAATACTATGTAGAAGTCCATGGAAAAGCAGGCTTCTTGTGAAAATTGGAGGCTCCTGGCTACCTCCTTTCTCTCCCATTTGGACCTTTTCTTCAATAAAACAGGAACCTTGACAGAGGTATGAGAAAAGAGTTTCTGGAGCTCTGCAGGTACCAACAAATTGAGAAGTTTAAAAAAAACTTTAACTTCTGGGGAGGAGGGGTTGCTTTTCTTTCAGGGGAGGTGGCCAATCCAGAGGCAGGAAAAAGAACCTTAAAGACCAAGCAAAGGAAAACATAACTTGGAAAGGTGCAAGAGTTCTACATAAATAAAACAACATAAAATATAATAAAGCAACATAGAACGAACGTTGTCTTACTTGTTTCTTCTTAGCACACTCCTGGAGGATCCACTAATGGGTTAATTCCTTGTCCTTAGCCAGAGACTGAGTGTAATTTTTTCCCCTTGACCACGTCTCCTCTGCTCCTCTGAACATCAGTTTGTTCACGAAGGTGCAGTCCACCAAATAATAAAGAAGCTGCAGAAAGAAACAGGAACACAGACACACACACACACCAGGCCCGGGCCGACTCAGGAAGCTGGTCGGATTCTCCAGGAGCGTGCTGAGAAGAAACGTTCAGGTAAGACAATGTTTATTCTCCAGAACGCTCCTGGAGAATCCACTAATGGGATATACCCAAGCTGGTATACTAAGGGAGGGAGGCTGACTGACCCCGGGACCCAGAAGAAAAGGCAACATTCTGCAGCACCCGCCTCCCAAAGGACGCGTAAACTGAGGCAAATCTATCCATCCTGTAATGGCAGACAAAGGATGTTAATGAAGACCAAGTGGCCTCCCTACAAATCTCACCCACTGAGGCATGAGTCGCCCATGCAGCATTGGTAGCAGCTGCCTTAGTGGAATGAGCATACAACCACCCAGGAAGAGGCTTAGCCTTAAGGGAATAGGCCAATGAAATGCACGCCCTCAGCCAACGGCCAATGGTTGCAGACGACACCTTCCTTCCCAAAGAAGTAGACAGGAATGATACAAACAGTGCTTCGGATTTCCTAAGGGACTCTGTGCACTTGATGTACCTGTGAAGGGCCCTCCTAATGTCCAAGGTATGCCGCCACTGAGCTTCCAGAGGATGTCTAGGGTCCGGACAAAAGTTTGGAAGGATAAGCTCCTGTGCGCAATGGAATTCAGAATTCACCATGGGCAGAAAGGAGGGGTCCAATCGCAGGACCACCCTATCTGCATGGAAGACACACAAATCCCCCCTGACTGACAGGGCTGCTATCTCTGAAACACATCTAGCCGAGGTTATTGCTACCAGAAAAGCAACCTTGAGGGTAAGGAACCAGAGGCTGATGGAACTCAACAGTTCAAAGGGAGGGCAGTAAGAGCCTGAAGAACCAATGTGAGGTCCCACGAGGGGTACCAGTGGACCACCGGGGAATGCAAATTAACCGCCCCTTTTAAAACCCCACAACCTGGGGATGCCTGCTAAGAGAAACCCCCATGGGAATAGATAAAACAGTGGCCAATGCTGCAATGTGGCGCCTGAGCGTATTAGGCGCCAGCCCCTTGTTCAGGCCTGATTGCAGGTAGTCCAAAACCTCAGGGACTAAAGCAGAAGTCGGATCAATGTGCGCCTTAGCACACCAAATACAGAAAGACTGCCAGGTGGAATCGTACAGCCGTGTCATTGATGGGCATCTGGAAGCCTGTATAGTCCATATCACCTCCCCCAACAGATTGTCCTTCCTAGGAGGATGCCCTCAAGTGCCAGACAGCCAACTGGACCCACTGAGGCTCTGGGTGCAGTATGGCCCCCTGGCTGAGAGCAATCTGGTCCTGAGGAATCCTCCAGGGGCAGGAGACTGACAGGCCCACGAGGTCCGTGAACCAAGACCAACGCAGCCAAGAAGGAGCGACCCTGAGCACTTCCGCCTTTTCCAGCAGTATCTTCTGAAGCACCCTCGGGATGAGGGGAATGGGCGGGAATGTGTAAAGAAGCCCCTCTGGCCACCTGCACCTGAGGGCGTTGTATCCTTCTGCGGTAGGACACTGATATCGGGCGAAGAAACTCAGAAGTTGGGAATTTGTTGACATCGCAAAAAAGTCCAGGATGGGACGGCCGAACCTGTCTGACAGCATCTGGAACAACAGGGGGTCGAGGCGCCACTCCAAGTGATTTGGTGGAGTCTGGCTCAACCAGTCGGCTCGACTGTTGTCTGATCCAGAGATATGCTCTGTCAGAAGAGAGAGTGTGTGATGTTCCACCCAACGGAGCAATCTTGCTGCCTCTGCCATCAGCATCCAGGACCTCGTTCCCCTCTCACGGTTCATATGGTCCTTTGCCGAGATTTTGTCTGAGGAAAACCTCGGCCCTCCGATCCTTAGTTTTCAAGCCTTCCATGGTGTCATTGGGGAGAATAGAGGCAGATGTCAAATTCATGATAGGGGTATCTACCGTTAATGACTGAATCAACGTCTCCAACTTAGGAGCCATGCAATATACCTTCCTATCGTAACTATTGGGAGTAAGTAAAACGCCCGGCTGCGTCCACTGAAACTGAATCACATCAGTGAAAAGTTCCGGGCACGGAATGCAATCCTGTTCCGTGGTAGGCATTGCAAACAGGTTGTCATGAGGACTAGGGCCCTCCAGGGACGGATTGGGAGAAGGGTCAGTCATACTCATGCTGGTGGTAACCTTCGCCTTGTGTAGTAATGATTTAAACAGTGAAGTGTGAAAAAGAGTAAAGGCTGGTCTGTCCATCACCAGGCCCTCATCATCAGAGAATTCAGGATCCTCCATCTCCTCATCATTGATCTGAGACTCAGCCCTGCATCCCAACCCAGAGTGATACTGGGATTCGGTCAAATAATTCTGGTGACTCACAGGCTGAGCCTGCCCAGAAGTCGTTTGCTGACCCAGGTTACAGGCCTGAAGGGGAATACTGCCCCCTTGCTGACCCACCCCAATCAAATAGCGAGAAACCACCTCTGAGATTATGGAGTAGAGATCCAGGGGAACAGATAAAACCTGGCCTTCTGCATTGCGGAGCCCCGCAGCCATTGGAGTGAAAGTAGCTGTTGGGGCCGACCTCCCAGGGGTGGGCTGAGTCTGTGGCTCCTTATATGGAGCAGCAACCAGAGGACGAAGGGGCCCCTGGGACTGAACTAAAGTTTTGGGAAGCTGAGGGGCAGAGCTGCCTCCCTGCCAAGTCCCCCCCTCTGGGTGTAAGGCTAACGGAGGGGCAGCAGAAGAAATAGGAGCAGTGCCAGACTGCAGGGAGCCCGCTTTCCCAAGAGGTTCAGAACCCAAGGCATGGTGTTGAGCCTTGGCAAACTGTTTCTCCAGTGCCTTATGGTGTCTTCTGGCATCCTTGTCATCAGATGACCTCCTTTGGGACCTGGATGAGAAAGGAGGTTTGGCCTTGGCCCCTGGCCTCCTGGATGGTAAAACAGAAAAGGAGGGCTCCTCAGACTGAGGTTTCACAGCCTCAGCAGGGCTATCTACATGCTCCAGGTCAGAAGATAACTCCAACTCCGCCATTTTGGAATCCACACAGGCCAACATTTAGTCTGGTAGTATATGAAATACTCCTTCAGAGTGCCAACCAGCCACCCAACTCACTGGCTTTACTGCCTCCAAACAATCCAAGTCCAATCACCTGATGAGAAGGTGGAACTGGACAGCTGCAATGCAAGTACAGCGAAGGCCGCGACTTACAGCCAAGGCCCAAGGGGAGGGAAAAATGTCCCAAACAATTCAAGGCCCTTGAGAGGATGCGCGGTGGGGAATATGAAACACACCGCCCCGTAATACAATTACTACTCTCCTTCCTCAAATAAATGCAGGCAGACTCCGTCCCCTTCTTCTCTCCACGCTCTTCGGAAGAAGTGAAGCTGTTCAGTGAGGGAATCAGCTTGCTGCGAAGCCTGGCAGACAAAATGGCACGAGCACAGGAGACTCCCAATCGCTGCAAGCGCCGTAGGAAAATGGTGGCCGAGCCAAAGCTCCAACCCGCCATGCCGTTGGAGAAACTTTGGAGCTTGCGGCTTGATACAAGCAGAGGCTCCGGAATGCAATTGGGTGGTCTTGAAGTCCTCGGAGCTTGAGACGCTATCGCATTTAGAGGCTCCAGAAGCCGCCTGTCAATTAGAACGCTGTGGTGGTGGTGGTTGTGTTGGCGAGCCGGGGAACCAGCTCATCCAACCGGTGGCAAGGTTGGAGGATAAAAGAACTTGTTCAGGGGTTGCCCCAGCGAAAGAACGATCCATAATAGTCCAACTCCAGCCAAGGCAGGAAAGTGGGAACCAGTCTGGAGCCCCCAGGCCTGGCTGCCTCACCCCCCTGTCGAAAATCAAGGCGAATCAACAACAAAAATGGGGCTCTCAGCAAAAAAGATCAAAGATAAAAATAGCAGGAAGATAGGGGAAAAAACTAAAAATCCAAAAAAACAAAGAAAACCAATCAGTAAGAGGCTAAGCTCTCTGAACACACGTCTCCTCAGCTGGACTGTGTGAACAAACTGATGTTCAGAGGAGCAAAGGAGGCGTGGTCAAGGGGAAAAATTACATTAAGTCTCTGGCTAAGGACAAGGAATTAACCCATTAGTGGGTTCTCCAGGAGCGTGCTGGAGAAGAAAAAAAACTCCCAGAGAATGGAATTAAAAGAGAGCAGGCTTTGTACAAAGAAAACACTGATGTATATTAGTAATAGTATATAGGTAGTCCTTGACTTATAACAGTACATTTAGTGACCATTCAATGTTACAATGGGACTGAAAATGTGACTTATGACCATTTTTCACAGTTATGATCTTTGAAGCATCCCCATGGTTGGATTGAATGCATATGTCATGACGAAGGATTAATATAGCCAAATTTTAAAGTAAATAGCACTGAGTAAGACCATTTAACATGAAGGTGTATTTAAATGGATAAAAAGATAAACATAGAAGAATAGCTATAAGAAGTTATATAACTGCTTCTAATAATATTTGGGCCTTATACTTCACTTTGGATATTCAAACCATCTTCATTCGTGCCTTCTCTTTCCTCTCTTTAAATCAAACAGAATGCAATTCTGTAACTAATTTTATGGGCTAACAAGATATGATAGCAATTAAATCAAAATATTAAAGAAAGGTCACAAGAAGTTAATCAGCCACTGTTATAAAGATATTCTTGGTCACCAACTTCACCTGAATCAGCCACCAACATAAAAGTTATTTCAAATATTGGAATGGGCAGTATTCCATGCCAGCCCTGTCTTCTGTTATTGTATTACTACATCCATGTAGCTATAAAACTATTTAACACAAGAGCTCCTTCCAATGAATATTATATATTAGTAGGACATGGAAGAGGCAATTGGCTAAATCACCTGTGATAGTCATTTCAAAATATTTGTCCAAATATGTGAAGAGGTATGGTTTACCCACTTCAGGGTACAAGATTTCAAACAACAATATTTGCAGTTTAAAAATAGAATAAGTACCATTAGCATTATCAGTCCATACAAGAACACAGAACAAAAATCAAGGCTTGCTACTAAGAAGCCACTTGCTTAATGTCTTTGCTTTTGATGCAAATGCGTAAGGGCCCCACTTGTTATAACATAGGTATACAAACATTAAGCATATCTAATTTAGGCCAGGATCTCTTATATGAAAGTCATGTGTTCGCATATATTCAGCAGCTGAGGGTTTATAGATAAAGGACACCCATTCATTAATATGTATGATATATCCATGAATCTATATATATATAAAAGCAAAAATCACTCACGCATTAATCACAAAATCTCCAGAACTGTAAAGCCTACAAACTTCAAATTTGCCACGTATGTTCCTCTTAGCTTCTAGGTGCTCACTAAGAAAGGATTTTTCAAAATGACCATCAGAGCATTAGTATTTCCTATATTATTATAACACGCTCTGATGCTAATTAGTTAGACATTCTACTCCCCCTCCCAACTTGAAAATAACTCTGGAGAGAATGGACTAGCATAGGACAGGATTCTGTGGGGCAAGGCTGAGGGAGAGAAGGGGATAGGATAGGAGACGTTTCTGTGGGGCAAGGCTGAGGGAGAGAAGGGGCGAGGCTTCTGTGGGGCAAGGCTGAGGGAGAGAAGGGGACAGGAGATGATCTATGGAGCCAGCCTGAGGGAGAGAAGGGGACAGGAGAGGATCTATGGGGCCAGCCTGAGGGAAAGAAGAGGAAAGGAGAGGGTCTATAGGGCTAGCCTAAGGGAAAGAAGGGGAGAGGATAAAAGAGGCTTCTGTGAAGCCAGGAGAGGAGGGGCTTCTGTGGGGCTAGCATGAGGGAGGGAAGGGGAGAGGAGAGGCCGATTGTAACTAATCATTAATTTTTAAACTCTTTAAATGTTGATTTGTCAAGCCCAATCATATAGTTTCGTATGTGGCAGAGAACGGGTATTCAGCTAGTATAAAATATTGATAACCACATTTATTCTTTGAAAAAACAGAGGAATGTGGATACCTGTGAAAATCAAATGACAATTGAAGAAAGAAAACAATTAATAAGTGTTCGAGAAGAAGCTTGGAAAGCTAAAGGCAAGGGAGCATCAAACGATTCTACTCAGTTTACAGTGGCTGGCAGAATGGTAAAAAAAGGTCAGCAAATTTATTTAATTTTATTTATTTGTTCAATTTCTATAGCTGCCCTTCTCATCCAAGTGATTCTGGGCAACTTACAATTCTAAAACAGTTAAAACAATTAAAAACAATGAATCAGTAAATTTATCCTTTGAATCTGGATTTTTAAAAAGTTAGAAACCTGAAGCAACCAAACAAAATTTTGCCAAGATTCATGTTGCTTTCATTTCCAGAAGTTATTTTTTATTTTGATCCGCATATTATTTAAGGAGATTTTCAGTGATATTTAAAACTCAATTGGACAGAATACCACCAGCAAACTATTTCTCTTATGAAGTCTGCAATGTTTTATATCTTGAGGTACATAATAGGTTGCCATTGAAATAAGAAACAAAATACACCATAACTGAGTGAGCAAGCTGATCACATCTCATGAAATCACTTAAACTGAATATCATACTATTCTTAGGATTCATTTATATTTTCTTCTGGCAGCTTAACTGATGGGCTTTTCTATTAGGAATAAAGAAATTTCCTTGGTTTCTGTGTCGCTAATGTTTAAGAGCACAGCTGTCTATGAAAGCCCAATTAAAAAAATAGAAAAACATGGCCAGCTTTTCATCTAGTTCACAGCATCCTCTGTTCCTTCAGTTGTTGCTTAGTTAGAACATTAATATTCCTTACCAACAATCATTTGTATACAAGGCTGCTTGGAATTACAGTTTAACAACATCTTGGAGGGCCAGAAACATCTCATTCTTGATATACCTTGTTACAGCAATGACTATTTGTCCCAGAGGTATTAAAGTGAAAATTTCACTTGTATAGTCTAACTTTCTATTCTATCAAATAGCCACATTTGCACAGGAGTTAACAATCTGCAAATGGTAGAATAGAACTGAGCCTCCAGACACAAATGTCCCTGGATTTATATCTTAAGCACTTTAGAGAATTTAGAATGAAATTTTAAAGAAGTCCTTAAAAATTCTTCAATTCCTCATTGAGAAAAAAGAAAGTTATTCCAGCAGAGGTGTCAATCACTATTAGATCTTCTAAATCATAATGTAGGGAAATCTTGGGAGACCATGGAATGGTAAATTGTAAGATCTAACAAAAACTAGTACTTAATGAGCTACTTGTTCTTTTGTTAGCATATTTCAGTGATTTCTTGCACTATGATGGGTTATAAGCACTGCAGAAATATTGGAAACATATTTATTGGACAGTCCGGGCAAGACTGCCTTGAAAACATAACATATGCTTTACCCTAAATATGTTTCTGGAGATTTGCCACAACTGCTTGAGCACAATTGCTCATCTTTTTAATTACCATATTAAAGCAAGGAATTGGGTTATTTGTATCTTCAAAAACTCTCTCTTTGACTCCCTAAAAAGCTACCCATATTGGCTATTATCCATGGAATCTGAACATTTTACTTATTTAGCTGATTTAAGCATTTTGGTGAATGTATAATTTGTGCAGAAATAGAGCCTCTGAATGTCCTTCAAAGAATATACTTATGCCAGGGTTTTTTGATTGCCTGAAAAGTTCCAGACATGCCTGAAAACAAGATTGTGCAGAAAATTGGAAACATCCATTCTTAGATATGAAATTAAGTATTTTATTATTCCGCAGGCTTAGCATCACCAACTGCCGTCAGTCCAGTGACATCCCCTTTCTGCAACAGGCTAAAATCAACCTCACCTATTTCAAAACCCCTGGAAGGTAAGCTATTAAGATATGTAAGAACAGTTTGAATTCTTCTTTTTAAAAAGTTGATTGTTTTTACTCTTATTTTCCTAAGAAATTGAAGCGAGGCCAGATATGCAGTTAGAATCAGACATGAAGTTGGATAAACTGGAAACTTTCTTAGGAAGACTCAACAACAAAGGTCTGTAAAATCTTAAGAAGGCAGCCTGTGTTTTAATTTGCTGTCCTGTGTAAAAAACTTACTCATTACTCCAAAAATGGTCTGGGGCAGGGGTGGGTTCTACTTACCTCTCCTACCAGTTCTAAAGGTGCACGCGCTTTGCGCGTGGTCAGGGTGCAGGAGCGCACATCTGGTGTGCGTGTGCGCTTTGCATGTGCGCCAGACGGGTGCGCATGCGCAGCTTTTTTTTGATGAAAAACATCAAAAAAGGTTTCTTGCTCTGCGTGTTCCGTGCACGGACCGGTAAGTATGGGCACGCGGGAGGGCGGCGGTCCAGGATGCGTAGAACCGGTTCGGTGATATCACAGCGTCACCGCTACCTATTCGCGCGAACCGGACTAAACCGGGGGCAACCCACCACTGGTCTGGGGCCTATATTAAAAATTATAAGTAAGGAAAACATTACTAGCAAAACATTATTAGCACAAGTTTATTTTGTTAAGAAGATGAATAGCACCTTGTAACATGTAGCATATATATCTAGTTTATGCTTAATAATTGTTCAATGATTGAAATATTTTATGATCTAAATCGGTGTTTTTCACACGTAGCAACTTTAAGACATATTGACTTCTACTCCGGTAATTCTCCAGCAAGTATGTTAGCTGAGGAATATTGGGAATTGGAGCCCATGCAGTTTCCAAGTTTGAAAAACAATGTTTCAAATGATTTATACATTTTTCATACAAAAATATTAAATGTATAAGTATTCTTTATTTTAAAAATTGCTAAACAGTATGTCTTCCAGTTAACCATAACTAGATTATAAAATGTTATAGAATAGAATAGAATTCTTTATTGGCCAAGTGTGATTGGACACACAAGGAATTTGTCTTATAATGGCTTTTTTTAAAAAAACTGACAAATAATAATGTTCCAGAGAACACAAAATACATTTCTCATAACAGTTAGGGAATAGACATGACTGAAACAGATTGTTTTGAAATTTAATCTTTGGATTTTTGTTTGACGTACACCATGGTTGTTTGCTTAGTTACTTCATACTAAATGGGCAGGATGAGTAATTAAAATGGATTTTTACTACTATATTTTTGCCTTCTTCTTTGGCTGTTAAAGTTTTTTATAGATGGGGGGGGGGGTTTCTCACATTTACTTAAATGATTTCTGTTAAAATATT
>JANHFM010004144.1:33314-45360 GCA_032468115.1 Grayia smithii
CCCCGAGTCCTTCGGGAGAAGGGTGGCATATAAATGCAATAAATAATAATAATAATAATAATAATAATAATAATAATAATAATAATAATTTAATATTTATACTTCTGATAATAATAAAGTCAAGTAAAATCTATAAAGTCAACAATTTTCTCAAGAAGTATTTTTGTACATGTTCAATGTATCAGAGACATCTTTTTAATCTTAACTTCATAAGGTCAGAGATCAGCAATGCTTGGTCTTTCAGATGTTCAAGATTTCAATGCACACCATCCTCAACCATTGGCAATGTGGACAATTGAGGGAATTAAATGTTCATCATCTAAGTGGAGATATAATGTCTTTCGTTGCATAATTTGAGTTTCTTGTGCATTTGCATCATCCAATACTTATTGCAACTAAAATTAGTTTGAACTCAAGATCACATGATCTTACCACTAAGACCTAGAAAACAAATAGACTAGAAGTGAAGAGCCTCAGATTGCATAAATCTTTTTGTCTTAACCTTTTGTCATCATTCTTGCTTTCCCTATCACTAAAGCTACCAATATACCAATGCATTGAAGACTGAGAGATCCTACAAATCACAATTATCCAATACCCCTGATTAAAATTTCACATATACAAAATCTCCCATCACTCATTCTCATTTGTTGTCCATATCTCTGGTCATCAGCTGTTTCCTTCACTACCCATTCTATAAACATAAATTACACTGGGCTGTTAGGTATCTTTCTTTTTTCTATGACTCCAACAGTCTTCCACAGCACTTGACACTTGCACCAGTTCCCCACCAAACATGTTTACCACAACAACTACCAGTATCATATATGTTCTCCAAACTCCTTTTTCCCATCTCCAAACTCATACACAACAAAGGAATCTAGTAATAATTTAGGGGAAAAATCTTAGTGTTGTGTTTAAAAATGTCCTTTTTCCCATTATCCTTTAAATGCCTTCCAAGTAACAAGCCAGAAGTATGAAACCTCCTTGAAGAAGTTTTGATTTTCTTTCTCAGACATTTCTGTGGAGAAGTGCTGTAAATTCATTTTTGATTGTGTTTCATGCAAAATTTCACTGGCAGATTAAAAGTTCAGTATAACTATGGAAACAAGGAAAAAGTTTATTCCGAAAAGCATTATGCATAAAGCCTGAATCCTATTCTTATAAGGTTGTGATTTGCAATAAAGAAAGTATCAGAAAAAAATAGTTGGAGATAAATTCCTGTGTAACCTATTTCATTTTTTTGTCTTTCTTGGTACAGTATACCAGAATGGATCCTTCCCTTTGATATTGTTTTATGTACCTTCATCCATCTCACTAGAATAACCTGCATCAAAGGTCATTTTGCTGAACTCTTGTATCTTTTCTCTCAAAGAGAATGCCAATGTACTTAGTACAAGGGGAGAAAGGACATATAGCCCTGATATATTAGAGCAATTGCTTATTTATCTTCAAAAATGGAATAGCCCTTGTTGTAACCTCCGACACTCTGGAGGATTGACCTCAAGCATTTTTTTTGAGAGTAAGCTGGTCCATCATGCTCTTCATACTAATGCACAGTTTGGGGAGTAAAAGAACAATTCTACTGCTAATTTTGTTTGCCCACAATCAACTTCTCTTCACCGTGTGTGTGTGTGTGTGTGTGTGTGTGTGTGTGTGCACATTCTGCCTTGGACTAAATACATAGTCAGAATTAAAAATGTGTTTTTCTTAAGCTATCTTTTATTCACTTTCATTTCCCCTGACAGAACTGAAAAAAACATAGACATTCAGCATCAATAATAATTGTCCTGACTAAGCAAAATCCAGAGTGTTCTGTATATTAAGGAAACTATTCTTTATATGAATCAATTTATCAAGATAGAAAAGTGGCAGCTTATTTATAACAAAGCAGCAAATATAGGAATGCTTGACTGGCATTTTATTTTGAATACTTTTCAGTACTAGATGTCATTGTCCTACAGGTCAGACTAAGTTTGGTCCATGTCAATATCATGATTAATCTGTTTCATTGATTATTTGATAAACTATTATTTTAATAAATTGCTTTAGTTGTTTAATAAATTATTATATTTCATTGTATTCATTTGCAATATTAATTTTTATTGTATTGTGCTTTCTGAGGTTTGTCATAAAAAACAGCTAGAGTGCTTTTAAAAAAAATAAAAGTAAATAAATAAATGAATAAAGTATTTTTACTCATGTATGCTATTATGATAAATTAAAGATAAGTACATATTGCATCCATCCATAAAATTAGTTCTTAAATAAAGCATTTCTGCTTCTTCTTATTTTTTTCATTCTTTTAGAAAAAGGTAAATTCTTAAAAAAAACCAAAAAAAAAACCCCAACTGTGAAACATTGCTGTGTATAAATTTTAATTATTGGATTAGTAAAATGGGAAATGTTTATGAAGCACCTCACAGATTTTGGCTAAATATGAATGATGAGGCATATTTGCTTCTTTGGGCATTACACATTAGGTCAATGTGAAGCAACTAAGATTTGTTTCACAAAAACCATTTAAAGTTTCTGGGTTGGGTTTAAGAATCCAGTTTAGGCAGATAGAATGACTAAATTCAGAAAATTAGTCAATTTATTGGATTGTAATCCTATGCTGCCTTTTCTACCTGCTCCATGAACCACTGGGGTTCCTGGCTGAATACCTAACTGTGGTCCTACTGTCCCCCATCTCTACCTCACTCACCCCAAAATATACAGCTTCCTGTTATTAACTGTTGCTACTCTTATTTTAGATCCCTCCCCCCAAAAAAGGCTTACCCAGGTATATCACAATACATTTTCCCGGACAATAAAATTAAATCACATTGATTTAATCACAGCGACAAGAAAGAAGATGAGATAAAAGCTGAAAGGAAAGAGTTCTTTAACGCACCTGGAAAATCAGTGGTAACATATACTGATATTCTGGTTACTTTCTATCCTTTATGTAAAACAGCTTAAGTGACAATCTTTTTCATTAACAAAAAAGTAATTATCATATTTTTCTTTTGCTTTTAAATAGCAAACATTTAGCACAGCCAACTGCACCACATGCTTCTAAAAGAAGGTAGATTGAAACGCAGATGAATCCCTTGGGGGGAAAAAGAAAAGGAAAAAGTGCAGATGTTTCTTTTATTCTGTGTTGATCGATCTTGTTTCAAAATTCTTTGTTTGTAATAGTTTCACTAAGCCTGGCATCCTTAATAAAGAAAATAATGTATTAATGAAATAGTACAGCTGGTGGGCAAATGGTAATAGACTGATTATAGTGGAGCAAACTGAGTAAACTTTTGCCTGTTGTTCTGAAACTTTTTCTCAAATATTAACTTAATTTGATTTACAGATTCTTAAGCATACTCACTTAAAATTGTAGAGCAGAATTCATACATAATACACTAAATGGATGAAGGAATGATATAACATGGCAGCAAGGAAGTTACATTATTTTAAAAAGTCAGTTTTGCCAAGGAGTAAGTAAAGATTACTTATAAGACATTATATGGTGTTCAGAACCAATTACATTCTGCCTCCAGGCAAAAAAAGAATGAATAATTCTGTCCCCTTTGTATATATTCCCAAATCAGAAGTATGACATAATCAGCATGGTCATCAGATACTTGACATGGTAGAGGGAACTAAGTAAATAATAGCATCCATCCTATGTGTTAAAATTAGTTGAATCAGAAGGCCTAGGGGCTTTATATGTAAATGTTCACTTTATCCAGTGTATAAAATGAAATAAATACAAAACTATAGTACATTCCAGGTACATAAAGAAGGACCAATTTCTGGCTGAATAGAACGTCAATTTGTAATTAGAATTATCCTACTTTTTTCCCTCTTTTTGCAGTATTCAACAACTTTACAAATATATCCTATATGGGAGATTAATAAAAAGATAATGATGTTGGATATTGGAAAGATTTATTTCTACAGATTTGTAACACTAGATAATTAAGGTGAAAATGAATGGACATTATTTTGTATGGTCAAGGTTTATTTATTTTTTTTAAAGGCTGCATTATTAGTTTGTATCTAATTGTTTTTGTTTTTAATTTTAATTTCCTCATTTTGGGGAGATGTACAAAGAAAAAGCATCCCTACACTTTTTAAAATCAGTTAAAATCTGATGGATTTAAGAATTTGATGAAAAGTCTTTGAAAGACGATCCTTAAAAATCTATTTCATTATACTGTTTTAGCTGCTAAGACAACCAACTTTAGAGGAAATTTGATCAAACATTTTCATGCGTCCTAAACATAGTGACATAAAAAAATGTCTGTGACTTTTATAAAGCTATGATGAGACATTTTAAAACATAGCCAAGGTGTTCAAATTTAAGTAATTTTGTTTATAAATATAGAAACATAAGTAAATGTAGAAACTCAGCAAATTATGAATACGATAAAAAGATTAGGAAGAATTAAGAAAGTTATGATAAAAGAAAGAAAAAAAGTTGATTTAGGAGCAGGAGAGGGTATAAGGAGGAACACAGAAACAATTAAACATATGAAAGAAACATCTGAGCATTGAAAGCACTTGGAGTATTAATAGATAGATAGAATGATTCTTCCTGCATAGCTGGCTGGAGAATTCTTGGAGTTGATGTCTACAAGTATTAAAAGCGGCCAAGTTTGAAGACCTCTGCTCTAGATTGTTAGAACCACAGTAGTTTGCATTCAAAGAAAATGAACCTAAAGCAGCAGTTCCACATATGATCTATTGATATAATGGGTTGAATTTTACTAGTAATTGAAAAGAATGGGATTTGAATTACAGATTATCATCACATGGATTTGTAGTCATAATATACAATTTGTATTTTTTTTCTTGCATCCTATATCCTGCCGAGATGGAATTATATATGGCATCTACTTCTTTAGACAGAAGATCTTGCCTAATGCAACTTTTTTTCCTCCATAAATGTGCATTTGTTCAATTGTTGTAGTTCTCCCTCAAGGTGTTCTCTCTTGTTCTTCCAACAATAATTTAACTTCTTGAAGAATTTTCCCTAAACCAAAATTGATTGAATTGGATTGAAAAATTATAGATGTTTGTCAGTCCTTCATGTAATGAAATTTCATCATTTCATTTTGAAAGATTTTTGTGGCACCCGATTCATTTTGAAAGATTATTCTAAAAAGACAATAGTTGGAACTTACACTTGTAGAGATAAATGTGTTTTGCATTAAGCATTAAAAAGTATGTTCCTACTACTCAATCACTGTGAAGCTATTCTTTCAGCTTGTGGATTTTTCTGGGAAATGTTGGGATTTTTTTTTATTGCCGAAAATGCCTTATAAACAATATATTCAGTGGCAATCTTTACCCTAGTTTACAAATGGCATGTAATTCTAACCAATTGCCTTTGAAGGTATGCAGTTCCATGTCAGGGAAAATGAACACTGCCTACTGCTATTTAAAAGAACATGTCTCCCTTCAATAATGGAACACCTTTCCCCATATTTATTTATTGAGCTTTGTTTGGTAGCCTATGGGATTATTGTTCCTAGCTGAGTCAGTATACCTGTAATTTAACTTTGTTGGTTGATTACTGTGAACTGCCTTGATTAGTTACAATTCTTGCAGGCCCACTGGAACTGGTTCTTTGAGAAGTTTCAGTAAAGTAAAAAACAGGGGAAAAAAACCTACACTATGCTACTCTTTTATTTGTTAAATAGAAAAGAAACAACAATGCTGGAAATAGTAATTTATCTCTACATACTAAAGTTACAGGAGCAGAATGAGTAGAAAGTGAAGACACAATCACATACACTCAACCTACCTAAAGTGGCCAAAACCGACTTTCTGGAGAGAATGTTCTCAAAATTGGCCACTGTATTTATGTGCCACAAGGGAAGCCACAACTTGCAGCAGATTTCTTATAAATGAAGATATTAGGGTGGTTGACTTTTGGATCTTCCCTTTCACTTCTCCTATAATTGTAAATCTGAAGAACTTCAAAGGAAAGTACCACTTGAATCACTTTTCTGTAAGGAATTTGTTATTGTTGTTGTTTTATGGTGGAAGATTATTCTCCTTCCTCAAGCATTCTGAAAAATCACAATGCAGCCCTGAATTTGTAATGCGTGCAATAGACCCACAGAGTGCCTTAACTGCACAGAAGGAATAAAATAAAGAAACAGATTCTCTTCCTCTGTTAAACATTGTAATTGATGTAGTGCTAATATGTCATATATGGTGTGATGTATATTTGAATCGGGTACCGCAAAAATATATGGGTGTAATTTATTTGCATAGTTAAGGCAATCTGATTCCAACATCATGCCATGCAATGACTCAGCTCTCTGGAAAAAAAGCTGTAATGCTGCTAAAAGTGGAATGAAATAGAAGAACAGGATATCCAGCAGCATGTTACATGGGCTCCATTACAGTGGTGATAAGGACATCGTGATAAGGACATCAAGATAAGGACTTAAAAGAACAGGTTAAGAATAGATTGTCACTAGAGAAAATCTAACGATATGGTCACTAAGAGCAAAAAAACAGCAACTTCATAGTTCATAATCAATCAAGCCAGGGATGAACTTGAGGAAATGTATGACATAATCTAAAAATTACATGGTATCACATTACATTTCCATGAATTTGAATAACTAATTGCAGTAGATTTCGTTGGTTTAACATGAAATAAGTAATAAAAGATCAAATTTCATTTATTTTGCATTTCTTCACTGTTTTATTTTATTTTTTCTCCTCATTCAAACACTTCTTAATATTCTCAGCAGTAAACGGAAAAACATTCTGAAGGGTAGAATTAGATTGCTGAGAGTATTTGAACAGTAAAAATATGCTCAGCAAAGCTGAAAGATAATGGCATCACTTATTAACTTCAAAATCCAGAATATCTTGGACACAACTCAATCAAGTATTCATTTGTTGTTGTTAGTTGCAAAGTTGTGTCCGACCCATCACAACAGCATGGACAACGTTCCTCCAGGCCTCCCTGTCCTCTACCATTCTTTGGAGTCCATTTAAGCTCGCACCTACTGCTTCAGTGACTCCATCCAGCCACCTCGATCTCTGTCATTCCCTTTCTTCTTTTGCCCTCAATCTTTCCCAGCATTAGGCTCTTATTCAGTGAGTCCTTCCTTCTCATTAGGTGGCCAAAATATTTGAGTTTCATCTTCAGGATCTGGTCTTCTAAAGAGCAGTCAGGATTGATCTCCTCTCGGATTGACTCGCAGGAGTCTTCTCCAGCACCATAGTTCAAAGTCAATTCTTTGGCACTCAGCTTTTCTTATGGTCCAACTTTCACAGCCATACATTGCAACTGGGAAAATCATAGCCTTGACTATACGCACTTTTTTTGGCAGGGTGATTTCTCACATTAGCATAACTTTTTAGCATTTTAGGCTTATATACCACCTCATAGCACATTAGAGCATTCTCTGAGCAGTTTAACAATCTGGAGCATTATTTGCATATTGCTCCCAACAATCTGAGTCTTCAACCTCGGAAGAATGGAAGTTGAGTTAACCTTGAGCCCCATCAGGATTGAACTCCAGGCTGTGGACAGAGTTTTTCTGCAATATTGTACTTTAACCACTGTACCACCAGGGCTCTCTTGTATTACCAGAGCTCTTTTGAGGACTCATTGCACCGCCCAAACTAAACTAATTGCAGAGAAACTTGGGTAGTCCCAGACTCTGGCACCAACTTTGCTTGAGAAATATTTGAGAAAAGGTGGCTCAAGCCAAAGCCATAGAACAGTCCACCTGTTGATTTCAGAATATTCATAAAGTGGCTCCTGAAATAGCCAAATTCCTATTTGAAACACTCAAAATGGTTTCTTTGAGGTAGGAACATTTTGCGGTCAATTTGTTTTTCATATTTCTACAAACTTTGAGATTTGCAACAGCTTCCTTAGTACTATTCCTTCATTTTATAGTCGGCATCTTCTTTAACAGTATCTTGTTGCAGTTGTAACATGAGTCAAATACAGTAGCTTTGATTCAATTTTATTTACACTTTAGAGTCATTTAAGATGGAATAAATTGAACTAACGTGAATTGAAATTGTCCTGTAGGACTGATTGCAAGCACATTCAGATACAGTGTTCTTACAAATAATGTCAGCATTTTAGTACACAAAAGACATCCACTTGGAAAGAAGGACAGATGAATGTGCCAAAATTATTAGTTGATGAAAGAAAATAAGCACTGCCAAGAATAGAGTTATGTCAAGCTCTTCATTATTATGGAAAGTACTTCTATTGGTAGAGTACTTATCTACTCATTTTATGCATATGGATGCTATAAAAAGCCAAGTGAATTTGTGCAGACACCACAAATTAAATAAAATAATAAAAATAATAATAACAGTTTTCAGATAAGTTAACCCCTGGCACAGTATCAACTAAGTCAGACATCATGAGGATTTTTTACTGGCAAGGATTCTAAAAAAGTGGATACAATGGAAAGGCTGAATCTCTTCACAGGAAGCAATTAAATTAATTTTGTAAATATTATTCACAAATGTGAGTTTGCATAATTTTTCTTTCAGTGGTTGATTCAAAACACATACATCCCAGCTGCAATTTTGCTTCCTTTGAAAGAAGAAGTCCTTAGCACTGGGAACAAGAGGTGTGGAGTTTTGACAAGGGAGAAATAATCACATTCCCTATATTCTCATTTGCTACACCAGGCTTGTCCAACCCACAGCCCACGAACTGCATGTGGCTCTGGGGAGCTCGTAATGTGGCCC
This sequence comes from Grayia smithii, assembly GCA_032468115.1. Taxonomy (NCBI): domain Eukaryota; kingdom Metazoa; phylum Chordata; class Lepidosauria; order Squamata; family Grayiidae; genus Grayia; species Grayia smithii. The sequence continues at coordinate 42,045 of JANHFM010004144.1, forward strand.
CCCAAATAATAAAAAATATAGCAAGTTTGTTATATACATACATTAACTACCTTATATATTTTATATGTGACCCAAGACAATTCTCTTCACTCTATATGGCCCAGGCAAGTCAAATGGTTGGACAACATATGTCAGACTATGTTTTTAAAAAACTCCTAGAAATTAAAATAATTTAGTGGTATGCAATATTCACTATCTGCACACAGAAAAGTAGCTCTTCTGACAGTGTTCTTCTTTAAATGTATGAAAAAAATGACCCAGCATTGATAACTAGACAGCATGTTTGATCCAACCTGAAAGATAATATGTAAACTCTTTTGAAGATCTCAATTCAATTAACTTGGTCAAATCAAAACAAGGATTTAATTATACTTTATGTATTGTTTCTGTTTTATGCTTCCTTCTCTGGAAGAATCTCTTGGATGAAATACCTCGTGTAGAAAGTTAGCACCCACCCCTCTTAGAAGAATAAAATATTTTAGAAAATATTAAAAAGGCAGAATATTCTATTTTCCCTAAAGGAGAAACATGTTTCTAAAGACAGAAACTCAGAGGCACAGTTCCCTGCCCCCAAGCAGATACTAAGCTGAGGCCAGCTTTTAGAAAGGCAGATTTGGTAATCCGTTCAAGATAGGATATTTTGAACAAAGGTAGAATGGTAAGACCAGTCCTCACTCAAGATCCAAACCACGAAAGCATTAAGACAAATAGGAATGGCCCAAACCAGTGGTGGGTTGCTCCCGATTCGGTCTGGTTCGCGTGAATAAGTAGCGGTGACGCTGTGACGTCACTGAACTGGTTCTCCGCGTCCCGGACCCGGGCCCACCCACGTGCCCAAACTCACTTTTTTCCCCCAAAAACCACGAAAATAGCGTTCTGTGCGTGCGCAGAGTGCTTTTTAAAGAATTTTTCTGAAAACGGAGTTTCTGCACATGTGCGGTGGTGCACTTTAGGCGCGTGCGCGAGCAAAGCAAACGCACACAAATTGCGTGCGCGTGCGTGCACAAAGAGAACCGGTAGTAAAGGTAGGTAGAACCCATCCCTGGCCCAAACCCCCTTTCATTGCATCACCCAGCAGGCTTCAAACTTGATTCAGACAAACTGACCACATATGGCCACATGGGAGTCTGACTACAGCAACCAATAGAATACATGCTCTTGCCACAGAAACAGGAAGTTCAAGGGCAAGGCCCAAGAGAGGGTATAAATAACTCTCACTCTCCACTCCATGTGTTCAGCTGCACCAGGACCTCAAACCCACATGGTCCTGTTCATCAATAAACCATCTTTCCAATCAGCCTCCATGTTCCCAGTGTTTTTCTCCCCACTTGGAACTGAACCAGGTGGATATTTCTTCCAAGACTACCAAGAGGGAACTGATTAACAGTGACAATGTATTATATGTACCTACGAGTAGATCACATAATCCAGTTCCACTTAAGGAAACCAAGTAAACCTACTACATCCTAGGATGGATTACATCAGTGTTTCTCAATCTTGGCAATTTTAAGTGGACTTCAGCTCTTAGAAGCTGCCATTGTAAGTCATAAAGAAACGAAGTTAAGATTTCTCATTTTGAAACAATACATGACTGGAGCACAGCAAAGCCATGATTTTGTTTGCTTACTGGTTCAGCATAGGTGCTGTGCAGCACCGCTCTTCTGAACATCAAAGTATCAGTGTGTGCATTTCAAACTGGTATATGAGCTCAGCCATTCCCAGGAAGGGGGGAAATACCAAATATATTTGAATCAAAGAGGACCTGTAATATAAGCACAGAGCCTTCCTTTAAGACTTCAACTAATTATCCATGTTCTTTTCCAGATTATACAACCAAAGTAGAAGAACCCATGGCTCTACATTCATCTACAGATGCTTTCTTTCCTCTGCAAGGCTTTTGCTATGCTGTCTTTCCCCTGCCCCTAGGAAAGCATATTCCGTACTTGGAGTCCTTCCCCCCTTCCTCCCAACATCTATCAGCCAATGCCAGTAGCAACTTTTCTGTCTCAATATCCAATATTTTTTTTAAAAAATAATTTTTTGGATATTCTGCAGAACTAAGCACTATTTATGCTGGCATCTTTATATCTCCAGAATGCCTGGAGGAGGAGGAGGAATGGAGCTGAGCAAGATTTCTGCTTCAAAATGTGTGGTGTGCATTTTTTGTTTAAATTAAATTTTTGAGGACCCTTTCAACTATCAGGCTCTGGCTTTGTGCATAGTAATTTAACCCAAAGCAGCTGTAGAACGTTCCTATTTTCTGGATTCTATTTTTCCAAACATTTGGCATTCTGCTGCCTAGAGCTACTCAACCTTCCGAAGCACATTTGGGATTTTGAGCACACACGTGTTGAAGACGTTCTCACAAATGGCTGCTGGGGAGTTGGCATTCCTATAATGGATGCCAGGAAGACAATAAGCACTTAAAACTACCAATTTACTAGAAAATAAAAAGTTTGAATTACTATTCGTGAAAGTTGGCTGGATAACTTTGAGCCAGTCACTCTTTCTCACTTCAACTCACTTCAAATCAGTGGTGGGTTGCTACCGGTTTGTACCAGATCGGGCAAACCGGTAGCGGTGGCAGCGGGAGGCTCCGCCCACCTGCCCAGATGCTTCTGCACGTGCGCAGAAGCTTCTGCGCATGCACAGAAGTGCTGCGCGCACACAAGTGAAACGGTAGTGATGGGATTTGGAAACTGCCCCTGCTTCAAATGTTGTGGGGAAAAGAGGAGGAGGAAGGAATATTATATGTATTCACTGCCTTAAGTTATTTATACAAATAATAAAGGTAAGCAATAAATAAATATCAGAAAAATTAAGTTAAAATGCCAATTTACCAGAAATATGCCTACCATTGTCCTCTAGCCACCCTTCCTGCAGGACATTTTGTACTATCCTTGATAATCTTTGCCTTTTCCAATCAAACGAGATGGCTACATCCACCAATGTGTTATTATATTCTCTGAATACTAATGGGGCCCATTTAGTGCTTAAATTATTAGGAACAAAATAGCACTGGTAATTAGAATTTTGCGGCACATCATCTTTTCATGTTTAATTAAGTAATTTTAAAATGAAGTATCAGATAGATTGGGAAATCCAGTGGGTAACAAAGAAAGGGCCAGGGAACTACAACACGTGTCCTGTCAAAGCCACAGAGTATATCCAATCCTTGCTTCCTACTAGCTAGACATTCTTCTTCGTTAATTTTCCTAAAGTTGTTTTGTTCTTATTCTCTGCTGCTATCGTCTGTACATGTATGAGATGCTTGAATACCTTTCTGGCCGGCGGGGGGGGGGGGGGGGGGGGGGGG
>JANHFM010004144.1:60862-77621 GCA_032468115.1 Grayia smithii
ATGAAGTTTCCCACAGTGCACAGTGGTCACACTGTTTTTTTAATCATAGGAATGTGATTAGAAAAGTTATGGTCATGCTTAAAATGCACCCAAATGGAATAATCAGCAATCATTACCCTCATGAATTTTCTCTTCTCCTTAATATAATTTCCTTTCCTTTGTAGAACTTATTTTTCAGAATAAAAAGACAGATGTCATGTTTATCCAAAGTTACTGTGAAAGGAACCTGATAGAGATAAGGTAAGGAAAACAAATGGCATTGTCACATAAACTGGAAAGCAAAAGGATACATTGTGCTCAAAAGTTGTAGTGCAGGATCTCGAAAATTTAACCTTTGTATAGATTATTCGTGGGAACATATGCTTAGAAAATTTTCTCATTGTGTCAGAGGACTACTAATAATAATCTCTCTGGTGAAAAATACATAATCACTCATTTATAATTCTTATCAAAATGAATTTTTAAAAAAGACTTCAGTCCTCCCTTCCCTCCGATGGCTTGAACATAAATCTGGCCAGTCTAAAGGAATGACACAATTTTGGACTAACTTTTCAAATTCTATTCCCATATCATCACTAAAACAGAAAACAACATTACTTTTCAAAGCTGTATCATATCTAAAAAAAAAAACCCGTCAAAAATGTAGAATGATTTTTTTTCTGCTATAATCATATATATGTTGAATGTCTCTGACTATGGATTGAGAAGACCAGGAGATCATGACTGCTCCTCTATTGCCCCCACAGTTGATTGCAACCCTGTTCAATGCTCTACTGCAGGGATGTCAAACTTGATTTCATTGAGGGGCCGCATCAGGTTTGTGTTTGACCTTGGGGGCCAGGATGAGCATGACCAAGGTGGGAGTGGCCAGATCAATGTCATTCATGTTGGGGGTGCCTGTGGTGGCCCAAGCACTCTGCAACTCGGCTCCTCGGTTTCAGCTGCGATGGCCTCCTGCAACCTTCTGCCAGCGAAAACAGAGTTGGGAGTGCCACCCGCAGCCCTCGCAAGCTTAATTTTTGGTTCCATTTTTGCTGGCAGAGCACTACGGGCTGGTTCTTCACTGTTTTCAGGGTAGCCCCGTGCGCCAGATCTAAGTGTACCCCGAGCCTTGAGTTTAACACTCCTGCTGAGTGTCAGGCCATGATCTGTAATTCATTTTGTTTAACTTGAGGCATCCATCACTTTATTCTGATGAAGGGATCCTTCTTAGATCCTTTCTTAGAGGATCCCTTCCTGTTTTCCTTCTTGCCCTTCTCTTTTCATTTAGAAGCAACACCATGCAATATACAGCATTTGGTGTCTCTGAAGTGTATAGATGAAAATGTACAGTAGCTCTTCCTAGATCTATGTTTAAACAATAAGTCAGAATCAACGCAGAAGGTTTTTAAGAAGAGATTGGACAACCATTTGAGATTGAAATTGGACAGCCATTTGTCTGAAGTGGTATAGTGTCTGCTGCTTGAGCAGAGGGTGAGATTAGAAGACCTCCAAGATCTGTTCCAAATCTGCTATTCTGTTAAAACCAATTAATCCTGACCACTTTCTATCTATTGCCAGAGAATGCAGAGAAACACACATATATATGCATTAACATGTAATATTAAAGCAATTTATAAAAGAGATGTTTGTTGGCAATTGGTCAGATCTCTGTGTGAAGTCCTTGCATTCCATGAAGAAAGATTCTATCTCAATTTTCAGTGGTGGGGAAAATCTCTGCCTTGGGTATTAGAAATCTGTGAACTGCTAGAGAAGGCAATTGTTGTAACAAGGGTAAGATTGCCAATGGCTATACTTGACAGACTCTTAGAACATGGAAAGTGTTAATCCATTTGCCCAGTATTCTGGCCAAATAAGAGTCACTGGAAACCCACAACTATTATCGCTTTTAAAATTATAGAAATTAACTTGAGGAAAATAGATCAGAACTTCGATGTATAAAAAGTCCATCAGGGAGAAGCTTATAAAGAACACAGGGTAAGGAGTAGTGAGAAGCACATTTCCATGATGTCAGTAACAGAAAGTTATATGTATTATTTCAAGAAGCTGAGTTTAGCAGAACATGAGGAATAACTATTCTAGAAGACTGGTCAGTTCTTTCATCTCTTCATTATCATTCAAGCTTGGTGTTCTGTTATTCCATTTCAGTGTTCTACAATGCTTTTACAAGCACAGTATGAGGAAGAAAGATTAGATAAAATCACATACCGATCACAGCTTCTCTTGTTACCAAGTTTTAGGGCTAAAAAGGCCTGTTTTTCCTCCTTTGGGAAAGAGTTTTAAGTGCTTTTTGCACACAGTTTCTAAACTCTCAGTGACTATCTTCACTTCCAGCCAAGACTGCTGAGAGCTGGCTGAGAGAAAAATGCAAGTATCAGGTAGGATTTCTTTATCTGCCTCTTTTAATGCCGAGAAAATAGTAAAATAGTAAGCAATAGACCAGAATAGGAATTGTTACCACATATTATTTCTTGCACACAGATATAAAAAGTGTAGGTGTGTCACATTAAATAATGGAATGAAGGGAAATGTAACACACATCAAATATTTATTGATTTCCTTTCAATCAAATGAGAAAAAAGTCAGCACCTGGGCTTTGCCACAAGTATGCTGGTACAAAGTGAAAAAAAAAGAAAGAAATACTTTATCTTCTTTAATTTGGAAATGTGGCATAGCAACCAATAGATAAAGTAAATAATACTGTAAGGCCTTTATTTTGGGGGAGAGAGAAAGGGAGAGAGAAGGAGAGAGAGAGAGAAAGAGATATGCATGCATAGTTATAAATGAGAAAAAGAATTGCTCATCCTTTCCACATACAAGTAAGATACACTCATTTACAGATGCCTGGCAGGGTACAGAATGTCATAAATTAGAGTCTTTATCATTTGCCACATGAGGCTTGCGTGAAGCTGTACATAAATTGCTAGGCAATACTTTGAACAACTATATTATGGAGAGAACTTGAGGGCTAGTAAGTTATAGAGGGCTGTGCAACAGCAGGAATGATTGATTCAGCGAAATTAAGGGAAATGAAATGAAATGAAAATTGTCATCTTTTTTTGTTTGCATTTTTACAACAAGGTGAACACAAAGGAAGATACTTCCTACTTGATCATATATATCTGGAAACTCACAGCAGATTCAAAGGACTCCATAGCTGCCCATATTTTGCTTACCATTTCAAAATGGATTGATTATTTCTGATTCTTTAAACAGTCTTGAATGCCATATTACCAGGAAATATGCCAAATACGTTCTTGGCATATATCATTAGAAAAGGAAGTACAAAGAGATGTCTTTTCAATGCCTTCAGGCAAAACAACTTGGTGACAGAGAAAAAAAGAGAAAATTAAAATTACTGAGGATTAAAAGATTTCATTACACTGAAGGATATAATAAATATACAGAAAGTAAATGAGATTTGGGGAAAGCTGGAAGGATTCAATCTTTTTCCCAGCCATACTACGTACTGGCTCCTGTTCCTATTGAACATCAGAGATACTCCAAATTTTTCAGTGATACCTCTGGCTGTGAAACAAGGAACACCAGGTTCTGGCCAGATGGGGTACATTCCCAAGAGTGGTGCATCCCAGGCAAAAGGCAATGCTATTCACAGGTTTTCCATGCAGAACACTCATGCTGACAACACTCTCACTACTAAATGAGGGGATGTCACAAAGACATCTGCTCCAGCATAGAACATTTCCTGTGAGCACTGCTTGAGATGGTGCTCATTTATCTGAGTCTGCCAAGAACAGCAGATACTCCCTTGCCAATCCACAAGATGCATGGGCAATGATTTCCATGAGAACATTGAAAGATCCATCTGACACAGCTTGTATGGAACAGAATCAGCACTTTGAGCATTAAAACTTATCCATCCATGAGACACTCAACACATTTGTTTGGCAAGTGATTGTTGACCACATTTGATAAACCAGAACTTTGAAAAGTGATAATGTCACCACTTAGACATTCCAGGACTGCAAAATGCTCTACTGGAAGCATCCGTGATCCCAGACACACATATGTGTTGACATTCTTGAGAAGGACACTTGAAATAACAAGTATCAGCTCTATTGTACTTTGAATTGTCACCAGATGTCCAGCTCCAATAAAATAATACATTGTACAATGTATAAAAATTGAACATGTATAAAAACTGAAACAAGGTTTCATTTACTGTAGTTAAAAGTTTATATATATATATAAAACTGAACAGCATAAAGCAGAGAATCTAAGCATTTAAAAGTCAGGGATCAGCTTTCTTCTTTTCTGCAAAGCAGGGGCTGGGTTTAGTTTCCACCTTGTCCTGGAGACTTTCAGGAGGCAAGCCTTTTAGGTTGGAAAGCATCTTCTCTTCACAAAATTCCCTCTGTTGATCATCATCCAGTATGAAACAGGAGGTATCACCCACCACTTTTTTTCCCCAGAGAATTTCAGTTCTGCCTGGGCAAAGGAGAGAATTATAATTTCCCATATTGATGTTCATGGCAAAGGTTATCAGTGCAGGTTGGAAAATATCTAGTTAGTTCCCACTGTTGTCAGGCACAGAGTATCTACACAATTTCACATCTTCACTCTTTGGAGAATCAGCTCTCACAATCACTCAACCTGAAGTACTTTCACTTTCTCAATGGGAAAAATACATGTCTGTCATAACATCTAATGTCAGAGGGAAAGAGAAAAAGTCCCACTTAAAGCTATTTTGTAAGCCAGATAAGGCCTATGGACTAGAGTTTCCTGAATCCTGCTACAGAATGTCACAATATATGCTGAAGATAGAGATATTATAACTGATGGCAGCACCTACCAGTTTTGTCAGTCTTATATAAAAGATTTCCTGGTGGTCTCCATCAGGGATGGATTCTACTTACCTTTACTACAGATTCACAATGGGAGCGTGTGCACTTCTGCGCAAGCGCAGATCGCTCCATGATGATGTCAGGGTGGGTGGGCGGAGCCTCCCACCTGTTTTACTACCGGTTCTAAGAACCAGACACAAGCAGGAACAACCCAATACTGGTCTCCATCCAAGAATAAATATCACAGGAAACCTCTTCTGAACTGACAAAATAACCATGTTCTTCTAATTCATAATGTATTGTTCTTAAATAATTAAATATTGCCCTTTTCCCAAGCAATATATGTTTGGGAAAATTCTACACCTAACACATTTGTCTCGGATTAACAACATTTTTATTTTAAACATTTGCAGAGGGATATACTTACAACAATGTTCTCACTTTTGGCTCTCTATATCCAAGTGATACTCAAATCTGAGTTCTCCATTCAAAAATAGTAACAAAGTCTTCTGAATTTATGACTTCATAAAAATAGTTCTCAGCAGGTGGTAGCAGGTGGCTGACCTTGTCAAGGTTTGAAGGTCAACAGGTTCAATCTTAGTTACTACTTGGATTTGAGACATCAGTAAACATCAGGTCTAGACTTGAAGGCTAAAACCATCCTGAAAGAAGGTAATTATGAACCCCTCCAGATTGCTGTCAAGAAAATAACTTGGGCATTTCTCTAAGCTTTGATCTCAACTGAATGAAATAGTGAAGCTTGCCAATATGGAGAAAACATGACCAAAGAAACTGCCTCTCTGCTCAATCTGCTTTCCTGCAGGTGACCGATGATGGGCAACTTCAAAGCCCCCCTCTCTTTTCTTACAGTTTATCCATAAACATTCTGGGATAGTCCCTCCAATATGAGACACTTCCAAATACAAGGCTGCCACCTAACAACCCTTGGGTGGGGGAGGAAAGAATGGTTTACTATGAAATAGGACACAAGGCCCTTCTGGAATTCCTTTGTGCAGCCTGAAAAGAAAAAAGCTGAGTGTTTAGTTTTACCTCAGCACAAAATGAGCTAAGGATGTAATTGTAGGCACCCTTAGTAGAGAGAAAATCCAGTTCACTTATCGGTAAACATACTTTGGATTATTGCATTCCCACTAGGGTGGAGGAGGCTGGGCCTATTGTTTTTAGGAACAGTCAAATCTGAGGGGGAAAAAATGATACAAGTAATTAGGGTTTCCTGGCCATGAGGCTGATTTCCTCAACCATTGTTTGTAATCAGGCAGGAAACCTCTTGGCACAAGTTCCGCAGAAGCCCACCAGGTAATTGTGTCAGCTTTATCACTTCCTGAGCAAATGTGTATAGGATGTAGCTAAACAAACAATCACATTTTTCAGCTAAGCTCCCTTTCAGAGCAGAAGATGAGTGAGAGTTTAACGTTTTGATGACTGCTTCAATATAATCAACTGGCTGGAAATCAGCCAGAAGACTAATGGGCAACAAAATGGACAGACTGGTGAGGCTGTTGCTTAGTTTGTAATGAGAAAAAAAAAAAAAAGGAAGGCAACTGTATGCCAACTGGCATTTCCAACATATAGTCTCATTAATAAGGACTGAACATTGTGAGAGAACTTGCAAAGATTGGTGTTTACTTTTTTCTTTAAAAAATGGTTCTGGTTTTTTGAAAGAATCTTTCAAAAGAAACAACACAGTGATCTGGATTTGGATTTTAGCCATTTCCACTAAGCAAATTAAATACCTATATCTAATTTCCAGTGCCCTGTGATGCAGATATGGCAGGGTATATTAAATGTTCAACATACAATTGTGAGGGCATTAGCCCTGGGTTACTGCAGGCATGAACTGGTGATCTGCAGCCTTTAGACTAATTATATGTGGCTCTTGGACTAATTTCAAAAACACTTTGTAAGCAATCAATTCAGATCTCTGTCAGAAACAATCTGTCCCTTCTGCATGAGGAAGAAGAGAGAAAACAATGGGGGAGGGGATGCTGGAAAATGGGGAAAGAAAACAGAGGAAAAGAAAACAGTGCCTTTTTGTTGTTATTTTAGCCTAGGCATTGCTTGAACCAGGACTCAATAGTATGCAATGCAGCCCCTAACAGATTACTTCTTTAGAATGTGTGCTGCCTGTAACATTTTAAAAATAAAATGAATCAAACGAAGACCACATTTGCCTTTATTGGAGTGGTCTTATGATCTAGTCCTGTGTAACCTTCTGTATCATGACAGAATAAGTCAAAGCTCCAAGTTCATAAAGATGGTGGCCAAATCTATAAACAGCATTGTGGAGTAGCATTTGATATGAAAAAAGCAAAGCAAACAAACAACAACAACAACCATAGTTGATGATAGAACTATGAGATCCATTTTTTGAGTACCAAAACTGCATAGAGTTTTATATATCAGTGCTGATAACAGTAGCAATACTGAATACAATTTTGGTACCAGACTAAGAATGACTGCTTCTTATTGTAATAACCTATATTTTATATTATGATCTTTAAAGAAGATCCTCTATATGCCAGCCCTAACAGCTAGAGTTTAGCTCATGATCATCAAGAAAGAACCTTCGTTACACTGATAACACAGCTATAACATATGGTACATTTATCAGAGTCAGCAATGAGCCAATATGAATATATGTTTCAGGAGTCATCTATTTTTAACATGGTCTAAACTTTTATTTCTCTTCTAATCATTTATTAATTTTTATCTTTATTATTTACTATTTTATTTACTTATTTATAGGTAGCCATCAACTTACAACTACAATGGAGCCCCAAATTTAAGTTGCTAAGTGAAACATTTGTTAAGTGAGTTTTGCTCCATTTTACAATTTGTCTTGCCACAGTTGTTAAGTGAATCATTGCAGTTGGTAAATATGTCACATGGTTATTAAGTGAAACTGGTTTCTCCATTGACTTTGCTTGTCAGAAGATCACAAAAGATGATCACATGACTCCTGGACACTGCAACCGTCATAAATATGAGTCAGTTGTCAAGCATCTGAATTTTGATGATGTGACCATGGGAATGCTACAATGGATGTAGGTGTGAAAAAACTACAAAAAGTCTTAAGTTACTTTTTTCAGTGATGTTGTAACTTTGAATGGTCACCATACTGTTGTAAGTTGAGGACTACTTATATTTAGTATTTATATTTAACTATTTAGTACTTATTCATTTATCTATCCAATTATGGATATTTCCCTCTTTCCCAATATTTGTTGAGAATTGTTTCCTTTGTAATTTTGCTTTTGTACTTGTTCGGAAATAGAATGCCAAAGTTGGAAATGGATAGGAGGAAATTGTGGGTGAATCGAATACCTGGGAAATTGAAATGAAGTAAAAGAATGACTTATCAAAATCATGCAAGTATAAAATGGTTTTCCCTGTGATGCTCAATGGAAAAGGAAAGCTGGGGTTTGAAAAAGTAAGATAGAAAGAGTATTGATGCTTTCAAACATTGGTTTCGACTCGAGTATCCTGCATAGTCAAGAAAACAAACAAATTATCATAGAATAAATCAAACCAGAAGCAAAAATAATGAGCTTAATTATACTTTGGACCTAATGTGCAAATTCTTAGCTCTCTGGGAAGATGGATCAAAAGAGAAAAGGATGATTAGCACCAAGATGGATGGACTCAATTATGATACAATGAGTGTTTCATTGGAAAACCTGAAAAAACAAATTGGAGAAAGATTCTTCTGAAGAAAATCTATCTTTGTAGTTGTTAAAAGTTAATACCAACACTTGATGGCTCATCATCATCATCATCACATCATCTACAGATTAAGGAATGAAATAATTTAACAACTTCTTGTGATCCAAACTAGATATATCACAGTCATCATCATATGATGACTGTCTTGAACAGGACTGTGTCAAATAAAGTTTAAGGTTTTATTTCTGGTCATCAAAACTGGGTCAGTTTTGTATCTGATATTCACAATGGAAAGAATACGTCTGTGGATATGTGTGTGTAAACTCAAATCCACTGGGAAGCTATTTGTTTTCTTAAAAAGGAAAAAAAGAAGAATCTAAATTCTAAAGAAATGAATAATGTCACATCTAGTTTGGCCCAGGGGTGATCATAAACAGAAAACCATCCTTTTGGTTCTGTGAACCTGTTCACAAAGGACTTAACTTTCCTCCTGATCAATTCCTTAATGCAATTCAATTACCAAAACCACATTCTCCACTGGGGGACCTGCCCTATTTGGCCACACGGTGTTTTTATTCCTTTGAGAGCAAAAATGGAATGCTGCTTATAATTGAGATCCATTACTTTAGTCTGCCCAGAGAACCTCAGGCACATGTAATGTTATCCTCCTTGAAATGGGCACAAATGTTATCAAAATAAACCTGTCAAACAGTCATTCATTCTTCCACTCCCCACTGTTGCCATTCCTAACAATTAGTCCAACTGAAAGAGTAGACTGGTTTTGATTGGAGAAAGAGGAGGGGTAACAGGAAGAATGGAGAAGCCCTCAATTAAGCAGAACAAGACTGAGATGGAATTTTATATTTAGATGGCATTTTAAATTCTGTGTTGTTATTGAATCCTGCATTCAATTACACTTCAGCTGTGCTGTTAATGATCTCTTATATAAATATACTGTATCCAGGGACAAGTGTAAGATGGTTGTCAAGAGGTCATTCTGTTTGCAAAAACAGATAAGATGCAGTGTTGGCTCAAGAATTCTGGTTGGCTTGACTTAAAAAGAACAGTTCGGTTAACTCTTTTCTTCACACAGTATACATTTGTTACAATGCAATCTACTCTATGTATTTTGCACACACACACACACACACACACACACACACACACACACACACAGAGTTTTCCCTACATGATAGCCTCATAATATGTTGAAAGTTCAGTTCCAGAATTTCATGCCACATGATCAATAGCTAACCTGGCGTGGAATTTTAGGAGGTGCAGTCCCAAATCAGCTGGGGGTCCCGGGATATGGAAGATTGTTGATATGGTATATGGGCTTTAAATATCACACAACCTGGAATGTTTCTTTGTTTAGCCCCTGATGTCAAGACATATTAATGGATTATTCTAATGGAAGGTAAAAATATTTGTGATTATGATTAATGTAGAGCAGATTTTCTCAACTTCGGTAATTTTAAGATGTGTGTCCTTCAACTCCAATTCTGGGAATTTAAGTCCACACATCTTAAAGTTGTTGAGATTGAGAAATACTTTTCTAGAAAGACTGTGAACTTTATTGTTCTAAAAGATATAAAGGGTGTGAGCCTGCTAAATGGTTTACTGATCATAGTATATGAGTTGTAAATGCTGCTAATTATGTTTTATGGTTAATATAGTTTTATGATTTGTTTTATTTTATTATTTTTTATTTGTTTTATTTTAAATTTTATTCTGGTTTTTAATTTTTGTAAGCTGCCCAGAGTTACTATTAGCCCTTTGAGGTAATCAAGATAAAAACCAAAACCGATACTGCTTTCATCTTTATTGTACGATTAACATAATCATACAAGACTAAATTATTTTATTTTTATCGCACCAGTATTATTTTTATAAATAACTCAAGGTGGGGAACATACCTAATATACCTTCCTTCTCCTATTTTCCAAACAACAATCCTGAGAGGTGGCTTGGGCTGAGTGAGTGAGTGCTCAAAGTCACCAGCTGGCTTTTATGCCTAAGGCAGGACTAGAACTCACAGTCTTTCTTCCCCCTTTTCCTTTTACTCTCTGGAAAATTAAGAAGGGTCTCTTCTCAAATGTGTCCCATACACTCTTCCTTTTTGTGGACTGAAATATATTTTACATATCAGTTGTCCAGTCTCCTGTCTTCCAAGGCCATTTGCACAAACCATTGTAGTCACTTATGTGCAATAGGCAGCTATATAAAATGGCTGACAGGCTAAATGAATAAATGCACTCATGTAAATTAATGAGGAATATGAAGAACATGGTGATGCTCCTTTCTAATTGTTCATTTAAATTGGGTATTTACATGAGGCTTTTTGCAAAGAATAATTGGGTGTACTATATACCAGTTCACACAGATTCAATGGGTTATTTCACAAAAGGCAACATTCCTTAGGCAATCATACCATGAGACAGATCTTATGGAACTATAGTTTGGTCATCGTCTTCCAATACATTACCCAGTGCCCAATGCTCCAATTCTTTCTTCATGTTTTTAGGCAAAATCCAGCAAACATCTCCCCATGCAACCTGTGAATGTTAAAATCCCACATGAAATCAAATAGATTTTGCCTAACTTTAACATTTTGTTATTTTTTGCCTGTATATGGAGGTGACATAATCTGAATGATGTTTTGATAGGTGCAATACAATAAAGCTTTGTAATGAACCTAGATTTATACTATACAATTGAAAAAAAACCTGTTCTTTAAGCTTGAAGGAAAGATATATTGAACAGGCATAGTTTGTCCGCTAAGAAGACCTTTTCGCAGGTGGCAGATAATAGAAGGTGGGACATATACATACTGTCCTGATATATCATAAACTATTTTATCATTTCCAGCTATAGTGAAGAACACATCTCATTGACTGAATAGAAGAAAATTACAGATGCCAGTCCAACTAACTTTTGTATGGAGAACAAGAGGGACTAAGTTTCACTCAGACAATCAAATCTCTCAGGTAAGCTCCAATAGATTTTGGACATTCACTAATCATCAAAAGTGACTTTAGTTGGCACATAATAAAAAGAATAATAAAATCAAAATATTAAAACAAGTACAATTGAAAGACATCAAAAATATTAATAACAAGTCAAGAAAATTATATTTATTTATTAAATGGCACATGAGCTATTATAGAAAAATGTCAATCACTAGCCTGAAGGCCATCCTCAGATTTTGTGTTCTTTATGCCTGGTGCCTAGGGCAGAACAGTGAAAATGCAATTCGGTTATTTAAAAAGTAAGAAATTTCTTGAGGAAATGTTTTATGTGAGATACAGAAAACTATTATTATTCAGTACTATTCAATATTATTTGTAATATATATTGTCAGCTTTCCCAATAGGTTCAAATTGGCTCTATTCATCAGATATCAGATATCTGTCCATCATTTCTTCAATAAACGAAGCTCACAAAAACAAGTATAAAGATAACATCAAATGTAAACATTCCAATTCACTTTAATTTTAAACATCCTAAAAATGTCAAAGTATTAATGGCACAGAAAAGATAACTCATTCCTAGATTTTTCTAATATTGCATTCAAAAGATTGTAAGGAGGAAAAAATCACACCAATTTCTAAAGAGATCAATAACTTATTTGCTATTGTACTTTATCAACTGGGCTGTATTTTCATTTTATTATCTTTTATAAGCTGATTCTTTCTCTCTCTCTCCTCTCTCTCTCTCTCTCTCTCTTTTGGGGGGGCAAGATTTTAGAAGTGGCTTGCCATTGCCTTTTCCTAGGATTGAGAGATGATGATTGCCCCATGAGTCACATGACTGGCTTTGTGTTTGAAGAAGCACCAGTGTCCATATCAAGTTTCTACCCTGATATGATGTGCCTATTGGCAGCTGGTTCAGATAATACAGTGAGCCTGAACCAGGGCTATCAGACAGGAGTGGCATGAATCCCCAGGAGTACCCAGAAATCCTGGGGGCCAAGGAAGTTGTGGTCCCAGATCCACCTGGCATCAGAAAAAGTGGTCAATTAGATGGTCGGCTGCCTGTAATAGCAGAAGAGTAGTATTGGCTGCCATTGGTGAGTGTCAATGAGTGGCAACAGATCACATCTGATGAGGAACAGCTGCCTCCTGAGCCATGGTGGTACAGTGGTTAGAAAGCAGTAATACAGGATAACTCACTGCTCAATCCAGGAGTTCAATTCTGAGCAGCTCAAAGTTGACTCAGTCTTCCATCCTTCCAATGTCAGTATAATTAGGGATCCAGATTGTTGGGGGCAATATGCTAACTCTGTAAATTGCTTAGAGAGAGCTGTAAAGCACTATGAAATGGTATATAAGTCTAAATGCTATTACTATTGCTAACCCACCCAATCCAAGGAGATGAAGAGAGGAGCATAGGGAGGCACAGAGGATGTTGGCAAGATTAGTCATGAAGAAGCAGCCTTGCCCCTCCTAATGAAAAACATCAGGATTGGGGTGATTTAACCAGGTGGAAGAGAAGGTGCATTTATTGTAGACAACTATTTGCTTCTTCAATGCACTTTCTCCAACTTGGTGAAATTTGGATTTTGCTTCATAGATCTTGCTTTGGCTTTGTGGACTTTGGACCTTGTTTTCTGGACTTCAGACTTTGTTATTGTCTTGTGGATTGCTCTGTGGACTTTGGACTTTGCTCTTGCCTTGTGGAATTGCGGACTTTGCTCTCCTAGATATGAAAACTTGTCCTTGAATTGTGCTTTTGTGGCTTGTGGGGGACTGCTCTTGGAGAAATTGGGGCTGGACTTAATCACCATAACTACAAAAAAGTTTAGGGGCTGTCAGGTTGTTTGGGGAACTGCTTGATTCATGTACAGTTGTGCAATAAACATATTTTATTAGCACTTGCTCCCTTTTGCATGAATCAGGTCAGAACACCTGATACCTTCACCACTGTATCAAACGATTTCTCTCATAACTGACTACTCATTTAAAAAATGTATCTGTTTCCAAATCCAACATCTTCAAGAGGTTTGATACAAAACTCAAAAGATGATTCTTCCTTAGACAGATACCCACTTGTCTTTAGAGCAGCTTATTAGTATTTATGCCCTTTCATTCAGTTCATTTTTACCCAGGGCAACTGTTATTTATTGTGAAATAAACTGGCCTTGGTCCTGTTGAAAGGAACAATGCAACAAATCACAAATTGAATGACAAAAAAATGTGGTGTAGGATGTTAGTGACTCTCAAAATAATATATTTGGCATTCCTGTGACTGGACAAGAGATAAACAAAATACTACTTCAAAGACTTTCACAGAAAGCAATTGCACTAAAATCATTTGGCGAGCAGAGGACAGATTTTAAAGCTGAAAATAAAGATATATGAGGAAATCCTATTCCAGAAATGGTATTAATTTAATAAAATATTGATTTTAATTTGCTGAAGAAGCTCTCTTTAACTGCCTTCAATCCTTATAAATTTATAACAAGAAAGCAAAGGGTTAAAGCAGTATTAAAATGAACTCCTAATCATTAGTACACTGCTCAGAATCATATAAATGTGTGAGATGAGCAGCCACATTAATGTGAATAATAGTTAAATAAATAAACTCTAAATGAAAATGCTCTGAATGAAGACAAAGGTCTTTCCACCATTTTTGAAAAAAAGAAAAAGGTGGATGAGGGAGGGAGACTAATTTTTAAGGGATTGTGCTCTGTAGCTTGAAAGCAATTTAGAAGGCCCTTGCCTGTGTGTTTAACAACTGGACCTCAGAAAGTGAGTGCCTGTATTTTTGGAGTATAAGATGCACCTTAGTTTTTTGGGAAGAAAATAAGAAAAAAGCTGATTGGGAGTGGCTCGGCCTCCCAGAATACCCCTGGGAATACCCCCAATCAGCTGTTCCCAGAGGTGAGCTTTAGCAACAGGTTGTGAGCTCTGCACCTTGTTTAGTATTGGTTGTGAGCTCTGCACCTTGCTTTTTTTTTCAGTCTCTGAAACCTCCCTTTAAGAGGCTTTTTTCAGCTTCTGAAACTTCCGTTTCAGAGGCTGGGTGGGGCGACATTCGGTCTATAAGACACATCCAAATTTTCACCCTCTTTTAAGGGGGAAAAAGATATATATATATTCAAGAGAGTCTTTTCTAATGTCCTTAATATCTACACATGTTCAATTAAATTGTATGTATTCAAGGCTCTGTCTAAGTCTAGACTGAAACTGGACAATAAAACAAGATAAAGAAAGAAATATAATAAAGACTGAAAAGGAGAACATATCCTACACCAATCAACCATGACGGAACAGGCAAAGAAACCACCCACTCTTCACAATTAAGAGAGATTACATCCCCAACGTATTAAAAGGGCAAAGGAGGCACCATTTCTCAACACTCTCTCAAGATAGCTCTCTCTCAGGTAGCTCTTGAACCCAACAAGAGATTCTGTGGATAAAATCTCTTGTTGAGTTCCATAAACAAGAGCTGGAGCAGATAGTTCACAACAAGCACAACAACAAGAAGCCTCCACCCCTCATCAAGAACTAGAACACTAACCACTAGTTACTGGCCTTTTTACAGAGACCCCCCCCATACACACAACTAGATTAGTCCAAGGGACCTGAGTCAGTCATACCCCTCATAAGCCAACTGTTCAGAGTAGTGGTAAAGAATGAGAAGCTACATATAGTTGCCTGATGTGTCTGCATTAAGCAACAGGTTCCCGTATAGTCTACCACACCATCTCCCATCAATGAGATCACTGATTCTTTGAACACTGCTGTCTTCAAAGGCTCTGTTAGTCCAGGCAGGAGTCACCCCACCAGTCCAAGGCTGGCCAGATGCATTAATAGATGATCACCTCTGGCCTCCAACTTCTGGAATTTAGCATCACCAGCTCCTAGAACTGCCTAAATCTCCAAAGCTTCCCCAATTATCTCTGCCTCCATTGATAGTTATGCAATTTGCAGTCCCTATACCAACACACACACACACACACATTTTGCTCCAGCTGTTCCAAGAGTTTTGTGCCATAGCAAGGTACCAATAAATTATATGAAATTCTCTCATCTCGTCTCTCACTGGCTAAAGGGTAACTTCCACAACCACAGTGATTGTGGGCCATAAAGAAAAAGCAAACAAGCATTATAATAATTAAAAGAAAAGACTTCAAACCATTAGCTGAACCACAACCCTTCCAGTCACTATCTTTATTCAGTATCAGGTTTATCCTGAGACAGATAACCAAATCCAGACTAATTTAGAAATTTGAAGAAATTTAAATGTTTAACATTTAAATTTAAATGTTACAGCAGTTTTTTTCCACATAGACATAATATCCTTCATGTTTTCTGTAGTTATGGGCTGAACTGCCACATTATCTACCAATTTTCAAACACTTCTCAAATGTCACTCTATTTTTACAATCAAAATGTTCCTAGAGAACAGATAACTGTTGCCTAAAATAGCTCTTGGAGTTGATGTGATGGGGTCTCCAACAGTAGCATGGATTTTATCACTTCAGTTAAATCAGAGAGCTCTTCTGGAGTAGCAAGAATAACACTGCATTGAATATCTAGTTAGGGTTAGGGTTAGGGTTACTAGTTAGGACATCATTTCTTTAATAAGATCACCATACAGTAATTTGCTTTTAATATGTATGGTTTAAAAAGTTTTAATATGTTTCTATGCGGATTTAATTCTTGATAGGGAACTATCCAGAATTTTGTATAACATGAGCAGCTACATAAATATTTTAAATAAATAAATGAAATCTTAAATTTCCTTTCTCTCATGCTAGCAGACGTCTATGCTAATACAAGTAGGATTTCAATTCGATTCTCAAGACTCAGGGGAAACCAGTATAGTCCAAGCTCTTGAGATAAACTTACCCTTTAAGTTTTGAGCGTCTGTGATGGATAGAAGATTCTTGGCAAAAAGAGAAATGGATGTAAGCTAACAGTTACAAGCAAACTGAAGATATGTGTATTTAGGAATGGGATGATAACACTATAAATGCCAGATGTTCTTCATCAGCCTCTTTCTCTTTGGCCTATCACTGTACCAGCCACCTTCTGCTGCCTTCCTAATTAATAGAGTATTAACAGGAAGACACAATAATTATGTAAGCAATTCCTGCTACTGATGAGAATGGCTTTCCAGGGGGCTTCCGGCTTGGGATACGATCGTGCTGACAGCTCTTTGTTTGAGCTGCCCGCGACCGCTCCATAAAAGTGTGGATTCAGGCTGAAAAAGCAGCCGAAAATCCCACTTAAGTAGATCCCTCGGGCAAAGAAGGATCTGAG